>VDFB02153759.1:0-28923 GCA_007258455.2 Sequoia sempervirens
AAAGTTGCACTATGCATTTTTTGTCATTTTGTTGGTTAGTTAGAAGATGAACGGTCATCTTTTCAAATTGTAGTTGTAGAACATTGGTATAACCTATAAACATGTTTAAAAGGCCTCTAACATCATTAAGGCAGGTTGGTTGCTTGAATTTTTGGAGAAATAAAGCATTGTTGCTCTGTTTTGGTGCAATTTTCTATGTTCTTTCACACTTTCAGACTCTGTACGGCTCCATATAGTAAGATAATCATGTGAAATAATTGTGAAGTGGTGTGTATTTGTAATAGTTCTCATTTGAATCCATTTGGAGTGATTTTAATTCAAATTTGTAGGAGATAAAGCCAATTTTCTAAAGGTTGCATAGTTTGCTAGGGTTTCTAGGGTTTTGAACAAAATCATGTCAAAATAGGCCATTCCACCGTAGGAAAATTTTGTAGTTTGGTGGAATCGGCTTGCTAGGAGTGTTCTTTAAGATTTTCATAGTTGTAGGGTAGGGTGATAGTGTTAGAGAAGATTTAGCAGGTTCCTTGGTCTAGCAAGTTTGATTGTTAGGCTTGAATTTACTAGTTTTTGCTTGGGACAACAAAAAATTGGAGAGTTCTGAGGAATCTAAAGGAGGAATTGTGACCTATGTGACTGGTTGAGTCTATTGATGAAGTGTTTCAGGTTTGGTGAGAAGGATTTTGAGTACCTCCTTTGGAAAAGAGGCCTAATTTGGCCTAGAAACAACGTTGCAGGTCAAGTTTGAGTGAAATGTTCCAAAATAACCTATTGCAACAGGTTGATATATTGAATGGGAGACAAATGGATCTCTGAAAGTGTTGGAATTAAGTCCCTAAATCACCTTTTCTAAAAGATATAAGAGAAGAAGTGGGTTTCTTGACCTACAAGCAAGTCGGTGTGATTGTGAAAGAACTAACCCTAGATAGGGTTTGCAAGATTGAAGACCAATTGAACTTGGTTAGTTGAAGCATATATCACCTTGCTCTACATCAGGTGGTATCAGAGCTTAGGCTGAGATCGTTTGCAAGAAGTTTGGGATTTGGAAGAAGAAAATTTCTAAGGCAAGGTATTGGAGATGCCTCCAAAAGGTAATTTACTTGTTGTTGCTAGGGAGTTGAGAGCCCTAAGAGAGTCTCAAGAAGCCATGGTAGCCAGGATGGAAGCACTAGAGAAGAGAGATAGGAGAGAAAAAGTTCTTGCAGAGGAGAGTGACTCTGAAGATGTGGAAGAGGGTGAAGAGGAGAACACCCTAGAAAGATCCCAAGGACAGATGGATCTAGAAGAGAGGAAATTTCTACAAGTGCTTAAGGTTGCGAAGGGAGAGACACAAGATGTGAAGATGGAGCTACCTATGTATGGTGGAAAAATAGATGTTGAAGAAGTGATTGAATGGATATATCCCTTAGATAATAATTTTGAGTTCAAAGAGATAGCTGAAGATAAGAAGGTCAAGTTTCCCAAAACCAAGTTGAAGGGACCAACACTAACATGGTGGAATTACATCCAAGAGGAGAGGAAAAAGATGGGTAAGTCCAAGATCAATTCTTGGGACAAGATGGTGGTAAAGGTATGAGACAATTCTTACCTGTTGATTATGAGATACAAGTGTTTAGGAGACTACAAAATTTAAAGCAAAAAGAGTTGGATGTGGCAGCCTATACTGAAGAGTTTCACAAGCTTAGCATAAGGTTAGGACATATTGAAAATGAAAAATAGAAATTTGCTAGATACTTGAATGGTTTGAGGTCTGCAATTCAAGATGAAGTCATCCTTACCACTCATAGGACAGTAGAGGAGTGTTTTCAAATAGCCATTAAGGCTGAAGAGAAGATCAAGAGGAGGCAATAAAAGCAATCAAGGGGTGGAGGAAAGAGTTTTAGGGGAAGAGGTAACCCTAGTGGAAGAGGTTCACAAAGAGGTCCAAATGAACAAAGCACAAGTCAAGAGCCTAGTGATGAAACAAGACGAAATTTCAGGAGAAGAAGGCCAGGAGGTAGGGGCAGATTTAATGGACAAGGAAGGGGGTCTAATACCTTCTCTAGAAGGTGTTATAACTGTAACCAATATGGCCATCCTGCTTGGAAGTTCCCAAAAAAATAGGGTACAAGTTCTCATAGTGGAGAAAGGAGGACACAACTAGTTCAAGAGGAGGATGAAGAAAGTGTCAACTCACCTTCTCTTCATGCTACACCAAAATTCTGAGAGGATTTGATGATCAAGAGAACACTAATTAAAGTTCCAACCACCAAGGAACCCCCTCAAAGGAAAGCTTTGTTTTGGACAACATGCAAATATCAGGGAAAGGTATGCAAAATTATAATTGATTTTGGTTCAACAGATAACATAGTGTCTTTAGAAATGGTAGAGAATCTCAAAATGAAAAGAACACCTCACCCAACTCCTTATAAGATCTCATGGCTCAATAAGGGGCAACAAGTGCTTATGAATGAGCAGGTTTGGGTAGACTTTACCATAGGACCTTATAAAGACAAAATTATTTGTGACATTGTGCCCATGGATGTGTGCCACCTGCTCCTTGGTAGGCCTTGGCAATTTGACCGGACGGCTAAGCATGATACATATAAGAATGAGTATGTAATAGTGAAGTATGGTGTGTCATATACCCTATCACCTCTGCAAGAAGATGATAGTATGATTCATGAAGGTCCTAGTGTAATGGTTGTCAAAGAAAAGGTGTTCTTGAAAGACCTAGAGAAGGAAGAAGAAAGCCAATCTCTAATGTTGCAACAGATCAAGTGGAGATTCCAAGTGAAGTATAGGTCTTGCTAGACAAGTATGAACACATTGGAACAAAAGAGTTGTCAAGTGCATTGCCTCCTATTAGAGATGTGAGTCATTACATTGACTTGATACCAGGTACAAGTCTGCCAAACAAGGCAGCATACAAGATGACCCCTCAACAAAATGAGGAGATCAAAAAAAATTCAAGAGTTGTTAGATAAAGGGTTGATAAGGGAGAGCTTAAGTCCCTGTGTTGTGCCAACAGTATTGGAACCTAAGAAGGATGGAGATTGGAGACTTTGTACAGACTCAAGAGAAATAAATAAGATCACCATTAGGTACAGGTTCCCTATACCCCAGATTAGAATAAGGGAAGGTGATGAGTGGAAGACCACCTTTAAGACCAATGAAGGCTTATATGAATGGCTAGTGATGCCATTTGGATTGTCAAACACCCCAAGTACATTCATGAGGCTAATGAATGAGGTGTTGAAGAGCTTCATAGGCAGATTTGTGGTGGTGTACCTAGATGACATCCTTGTGTACAGTAAAACAAGAGAATATCACTTGGAACACCTTGATAAGGTCTTGAATAAGCTCAATGAGGAGAAGTTGATGATCAATCTCAAGAAGTGTGAGTTTATGAAGAGGGAACTTGTCTACCTTGGGTTTGTGATATCAAAGGGGACTTTGAGGATGGATCCTACAAAGGTTGAAGCCATACTCAGTTGGCCAACACCTACTTTAGTTGGAGAAGTCAGGAGCTTCCATGGATTAGCCAACTTTTATAGAAAGTTCATCAAGAACTTCAGTCACATATGTGAACCAATGATAGACACAATTAAGGGGGTGAAGAATAATAGGTTTTGTTGGGCTGCAGATGCAGATAAAAGCTTTGAATATCTGAAGTCAAGAGTGGCACAAATGCCTACTCTCACACTCCCTAATTTTGATAAAGTTTTCACTATGGAATGTGATGCAAGCGGGTTTGCTATATAGGGGAAGTTTTGAGCCAAGATGGGAAACCAATTGCCTTCTTCAGTGAGAAACTAAATGATGACAAAAAGAAGTACTCCACATATGACGGCCTTGAACTTTATGCCATGGTTCAGTCTCTCAAGAAATGGAGACATTATCTCTTGCCAAAGGAGTTTGTGGTGTTCAGAGATAATCATGCATTAAGTTACTTGAATACTCAAGACAAGTTGAATCAGAGGCACATGAAGTGGATGGAGTACTTGCAGGCCTATACATTTTCAATCAAGCACAAGAAAGGACAAGCAAACAAGGTTGTTGATTCCTTGAGTAGAAGATCTATGATGGTGCAAGAGGTACAACTTCAAAGCATTGGGATAGATTCCCTAAAAGGTATGTATGAGCATGACGATGACTTTAGAGATGCCTATGTTGTTTGTAGTCAGTTTCAAGACAGTTTTCACAGTGAATATGTAGATTTTGTGTTGCAAAATGGTTTGTTATTCAAAGGGGCTCAGTTGTGTGTGCCTAACTGCTCCATGAGGGAAATTTTGATAAGGGAAAATCATTGTGGAAGCTTGAGTGGGAATTTTGGTTTTGACAAAACTTTGGAGCAAATCAAGAGGTTCTATTACTGGCCTAGAATGCATGTTGGTGTCAAAAGGTTTGTAGAAGGATGTGGAATTTGTCAAAGAGCCAAAGGGATAATCTCTAATGTAGGTTTGTATCAACCTTTACCTGTTCCTAACCATCCATGGGAGTCAATAAGCATGGACTTTGTTTTGGGTCTACCTAAAACACAAAGGGGGAATGATAGTGTTTATGTGGTTGTAGATAGATTCAGTAAGATGGCCCATTTTATTGCATGTAGAAGTACTAGTGATGCATCTCATATAGCTGGTCTGTTTTTCAAAGAAATTGTGAGGATTCATGGACTGCCCTTGAGTATTATGTGTGATAGAGACTCAAAGTTTATATGTCATTTTTGGAGGACCTTGTGGAAAAAGTTGGGTACTAATTTGCAATTCAGTTCAACATACCATCCACAAACAGATGGAAAAACTAAGGTTGTTAACAGGTCTCTTGGAAACTTGTTAAGATGTCTAACTAAGGAGCATGGTGAGTCATTGGACATTGTACTTCCTCAAGTAGAGTATGCATACAATGACTCCATAAAATAAAGTATAGGAAGAAGTCCTTTTGAAGTGGTATATGGGATAAGTCCAAGGGGTATTTATGAACTTAGAGACCTGAGAGATATGGAGAAAAGGAGTGCAACAGGGGAAGACTTTTCCATTGCTATGAAAGATATATTCATGAGCAAGTCAAGGAGAACTTGAGAAAGAGTGTGGAGAAGTATAAGGTGAAGGCAGATTTGAAAAGAAAAGATGTTTAGTACAAGGTTGGTGATTTGGTGCTTGCACATCTCAGGAAAGAAATACTTCCAAAAGGAAAATACACTATGTTGATGATGAAGAAGATTGGCCCTTGCAGGATAATGCACAAGTTTGGTCAGAATGCTTATGAAATTGAGCTACCTCTAGGAGTTTCCATTTCACCCATTTTCAATGTTGCTGATTTGTATCCTTTTAAAGGTGTTGTGAATGCAGGTGATGTTACAGGTACTGCAGATTTTGAAGATGATGAATGGGTCAAGGATTTACCTCCTAGTCAACCAATGAAGCTTGAAGGCATGGTAGATACAAGAGAGGTCAAAAGAACTAGGAAGAAGGTGTATAATGAGTACTTGGTTAAATGGAAAGATCTACCAATTGAAGATGCTCAGTGGATGATAGAAGAAGATATCAAACATGGTACTTCAGTCCAAGAACTCATTTCATCAGGAGGATGAAATCTTTTCCTCCCCGGTTGAATGGTGCAGGAGCACCCTTGCAAATTTTGGATGTCTAGGATAGGGTTGATTCATTCCATGATGTAATAAGGTCAATTTGATCAATTTGGGATGTAAATGAAGTCATATAGGGTCCTAGTGGGGTTGTGTTTAAAATTTCTCAATAATGTAGCAACTTTGCAAAAGTTGTACTATGCATTTTTTGTCATTTTGTTGGTTAGTTGGAAGATGAACGGTCATCTTTTCAAATTGTAGTTGTAGACCATTGGTATAACCTATAAACATGTTTAAAATTCCTCTAACATCATTGAGGCAGGTTGGTTGCTTGAAGTTTTGGAGAAATAAAGCATTGTTGCTATGTTTTGGTGCAATTTTCTATGTTCTTTCACACTTTTAGACTCTATATGGCTCCGTACAGTAAGATAATCATGTGAAATCATTGTGAAGTGGTGTGTCTCTATAATAGATCTCATTTGAATCCATTTGGAGTGATTTTCATTCAAATTTGTAGGAGATAAATCCAATTTTCTGAAGGTTGCATAGTTTGCTAGGGTTTCTAGGGTTTTGAACAAAATCATGTCAAAATAGGCCATTCCACCGTAGGAAAATTCTGTAGTTTGGTGGAATGGCCCTATTATGAGTGTTCTTTAAGATTTTCATAGTTGTAGGTAAGGGTGATAGTGTTAGAGAAGATTTAGCACGTGCCCTAGTCTAGCAAGTTTGATTGTTAGGCTTGAATTTACTAGTTTTTTCTTGGGACAGTAGAAAATTGGAAAGTTCTAAGGAATCTAATGGAGGAATTGTGACCTATGTGACTGGTTGAGTCTATTGATGTAGTGTTTCAGGTTTGGTGAGAAGGATTTTGAGTTCCTCCTTTGGAAAAGAGGCCTAATTTGGCCTAGAAACAACGCTGCAGGCCAGGTTTCAGTGAAATGTTCCAAAACAACCTATTGCAACAGGTTGATATGTTGAATGGGAGACAAATGGGTCTCTAAAAGTGTTGGAATTAAGTCCCTAAATGACCTTCTCTAAAATATATAAGAGAAGAAGTGGGTTTGTTGACCTACAAGTAAGTTGGTGTGATTGTGAAGGAAGTAACCCTAGATAGGGTTTGCAAGCTTGAAGGCCAGTTAAACCTAGTTAGTTGAAGCATATATCACCTTGCTCTACATCAGGTTGATTATTCCAGTTAGATAATTTTGTATTGACCCTAGGAAAGGAAATATTATAAGACAAGGGATCTTGGGGCATACCTTGTCATTGTTTCCATGGCTTGCATTGAGAAATTTAAAACACTTGTACTTCATCATCTAGGTAAGTGCAAGAAGTCGGGTCCACAAAATGTTCAAAAAATGGAAGTGTTTTTCCTAATTTTTAGAATTTTTCACAGTTGGACTAAAAATTTGAAGCAATTACACATTGAATCTTAAAAAAATTCAGTAATATGAAATTTAGTATTTTAAGTCTAGTTTTCAAATATGTAATCTATTCTAATACCCAGATGATACAAAATAATCTCTAATAGGCATGTATAAAAACCACTTTTTTAGGACCATACCATGCATGTGTATGAACACCATAATATTTTCTAATTCCTTTTGGGGAAATATTTGTATTATATTGAAGATTGATGAGGATATTTTTTATAATTTTTTCTAAATGTTAGCCCTATTTTTAGCCATGAAATTTTTTGAACTTTCCCCCTTAGTATTTTGTCACATTGAAGCAGAGCATTTTGCCAGTTAAGAGTTTCATTGAAGACAACAGGATTTTCCTAGGTTAGAATTGATTATCTTTCTAACTATCAAAATGATGATTTGACTATACATTTGAAGATTGAGCTATGGGGACAGTTGAGAAATTCCTAGTGAAATGCATTTGTTCTCTGATCGTGGGAAATACTCATATCTCTATCACCATGGCCGAGCATTCACATATTAATGAACTATAAATTGAAGCATGTAAGACATCTACTATTATATTTTATAGCAGTCACAATAGCATGATGAATAGAAAAACTACCAAAATTCATTTGAAGGTGCTCTTATATTCAATGAGATGGACATTTTCTTGATTGATATGATAGTGAACAATGTGAACAATTAATCTCCTTCCCGTCCTCATCAAATTAAAACCATGCTACAGTCAATCGGATGTGAAACATGCATACATGGTAGGAATTCTCAATATACAACAAACTACATGTTGGATCTTGGAAAAGCATATCATTTGGTGCCACAAAGGCCACAGTGTTAAGAAAGATAGTAGACTGAAATGATTTAAAGCTCGCAAAATAAAGATTTAGAATATATCAACGTTTGTATTTAATTGCAAAATTGCTAGCGGCGCTCGACGAATTTAATGGAACCATCAAACGTTCCCACTCCATGTAATATGTAGGTGGAAGAACATACCACAATTTAATCTGAGAAAGGCCAAGAAACGTAGACAATACATAGCACCATGAAGAAAATTCGTGAGCATTGTGATAGTTATTCTATGCAAAGTATTGATCAATATAATGCTTCATGGAATTGCCTGCTCTAAGATGAATTTAGCAAAGGAGCAATTCTGATCGATATTGGAATGCTTGCATCGACGGTGGCAAGATAATGTTTATACAATTATAGATTAATTTCTTTGATTGACATTGCAGCTTCCTTCTAGGTATTCAATGTGTTTGTCAATCAGACTTGGTGAAATCTAAGCGACATATTTGTTGGTCTTACAAACTCAGGTGACATTTCTGACAGTTATATGAACCACTCAATAGACCGCTGAGCCATTCAAAAATGTTATAAGCGGCGATTTCGTGGAACTGTGTAACTTCCCGCCTGGGGTTAAAGAACTTCGTCATTTCATCACCAACATAGAAAGGATAAAGTTACTTTGCACATTGTGGAGGATAATCTGCTCGATGTTGGAAGATTTCATTCATGAGGAGCCCACGTTGAGGCTATAATGAAGCAAATGCAAATGAATGTTAGAAGGACATAGCCTCGGGAGTATTTTCCTAGTTGTCTCATCAACTATGTACATTCACAAGAAACTCAAGGATGCAATTGCAGTGGAAGACATTAATCAGGTATGGTGTGGGTTCTAATTTGATTATCAGTGGTTAATGCCTGAAAGGGATAACCTATTTGTGCTAGTTTGATTGCTTATGTTGCTCAAAGATGGAGAAAACGGGTATGGTTTCAAACAATTTCCAATCCTATGACAATACACAGGCCGAATTTACCATGGAAGGGGCTCGCTCTTTGTAGCCCAATGGATTCTAAAGTATGAAAAGACTGTTGCAATATTCAAATATGGTGTAAAATTAGATTCAGTCTTCTGTCTGAGGGCAGTGTGTGATGAAAATGAGAGAGCCATATCATAAAATTACAATTGAAAGGCTATGGTGAAATGAAAAGAAGTGTTGAAGGATTTACTGATAAATATGATTAAGGGATCACTCTATCATGTTGCACATGGACACAAATGCTTGATGCAAAGGGAACATTAATTAGGGAGGAAAAGATGAAAATGTGATTATCATATGTGCTGATGATCCTGAGTCCAATCATTACAAGCTTCAGAGCTTGTTCCTTACTTCAGTGCTTCCTTGAAAATAATGAGAAAATGAAAGCAAAGGAGCTACTGTAAATGCTTCCTTCCCATATCAAATACCACTAAGGATGTAAACATTTCCTTTCTTTAAATAAGCCCAAAGGAAGTGGGATTCACAGTGAGTGTTAGCAGAATTTCATCATTCCTCTGCATTTACCAACTATGAAACTACAGGTGCTGGCAATATTAAGAAACAGGAACAAGAATAGATTATTTATTATTCTATCCTCATGCTGCTACAGGTTGGCTTTTCAAAATGCCTCTTCGATAATTTCATTTTGCAAAGAATTTGAAGAGCCATGCACACCAAAAGGCTGAAGAACATTACCTCGTGTCTTTTTCTAAATTTAGATAAGGAAGGGAGAGGGCCTCTTTTGTAGTGAAAATCCAAGAAACAGTTATAAAATCAAAAGGAATTCATGAGAAGGGAGTATAGAAGGTTTCTTTTATATTAAAAGAAAAATCAAATTCAAGAAAAACGATTATGGAAACCGTAAAGGTTGATTGGGTAAACTTTTATATATGTAATAGGAAAGCATTATGAGGGATCTTTTGGCTGTGAAACAGGAGCCTCTTTGAAGGTTGTGGGATTGCAGTAACTGATCTATGTTCTATTCATCTGGGGGAGAGACATCATTTTTGAAAGCTCAATATTATTTTAGACTTTGCTGCTATTACTGTGAATGAAATCACTGTTTGTCTTTGTGCATTCAGTTTGTGAAGTTGATCTGGGTTCTTAAATCTTTGTGTTTGAGAGCGTCTTAATGCAGTATCTTATCTTTGTATAAGTGATGCAATTTTCTTAATGATAAATTTCATTTTCAAACAATAGTGAGTTCATTATTTTAATTCCCCGTGGTTCACAAGTTAAGCTGGTCTTTGTGCCAGTATTTTATTATTGTATCTTGCATTTGATATCAGGATTCTTCCTTATATTGGGTTTGGCCTTTTCTACTTTTTGGTTAAAAGAAAACATCATTTTCATTTCCTATTCTTTCAATTCGTTGAAGATCATAAGAGGAGTTGTACCTCCAAAATTCAGAGGAAGATCGCCAATTCAATAATGATCTTTAGAGTTCTTGGTAACTGACTTGTCTTCATTGTTGGGCATATTTGAGTCATTGTATCTTATTATTCGAAGAGGACAATCTGTTTGCTAACACTAAATATATAATTTTATTATTTTTTATTGGGCCTAATTGTTGTTTTTAAAAACCTCATGCACGTACACCATAATTTGACCTAAACTAATCATTTTTAAATTTGTTTTTTCATTGTGCAAAGATTTTTTTATATTGATGTCATATAAATTTTTTACAAGAAAATTAACAAATTAAAAGTTATTAAAAAAATATGAAAACCTAAAATTTTAAGTTTATGGATCAATTTCCTCATAAATTATTTAAAAAATAGAAAAAAATAATCCAAACATTAAAAAAATGACATATTTGAAAACTAGACATTGTCATCTATAATGGGTTTTAATTTCACAACACAATTTTAAAAAAATCTCATTAGCCATATTGCCAAAGTCAGTTTTTTCTCTTGACATTGCCATGACCCTATACTTGCAAGTCCAAGGCTAAGGTTTGGGTTACCATGTCTTTTTTAAGCCTAAATCCAAACGAAAAACATGGATTGTGAGTTTCAAACTTTTTGGAATGAGTACCCACTTTAAAATGGGTACCTATTCTAAAAATTGAATGTGTCCTTATTTTAAAGCTGAAAATGACACTTCCCCTACAAGTGGACCCAACTTCTTGCACTTACCCATCCTCTAGGGTATAAAATTTAGCTTTCCCTTGCTTCTCCTTAGAAATACTAGTAATATTTTTGCATTTATAGTTGACCCTTTTTCTAGCAGCAGTGTGGACAATATTTAGTGAGAGCAACCTATGTCTCTTGTTTCTTTTTGATGTGTACAATTTCTAGTTGTGTTGCTAGATGTCTTATTATATCCTCCTTCATGTTGGATAGAAGGTTGTTGAGTTCCATGCTAGAAACACTCATGGATGTTTTGGTGGAAGAGAAAGCTCTGGTACCCCTGGTCTTCTTCATAGATGATCTTGAATAATTTCTACACGCCTAGCAGATTTCCTCAAAAGGTAATTGAGAAATATCGCCTAATCTTATAAGGTTTTTAATGCATCCATGAAATCTTCATTTACCCCTCACAAATACCAGCTTTAGGGACTCTGGAGAGAGCCTATTCTAGTGTGACTTATTTAGGAAGAATTGGAACCTTTCTGCATAGTCTTCAAGTGGTTCTTCTTCCTTTTGTGACATCCTGAAGATGCCATCTCTTTTCATGTCTTCTCCACGACAATAATCTTGGTACTTTTACAAGAATTTCTCTTTTATTGTTCCCAATTTGGTATTGCATTTATTCCTAGCCCCATGAATCACCACAAAGCAGCATATTTCAATGTGGCTAGAAAGAGTTTCAACCTATGAGCATTTGTGGTGTAGTCATAACTTCTGTAGAAAACATTAAACTCAAACATGAACGTTTGCAGGTCTTTTGTAATCAATCCATATAAATTGGGCAAGGTTGAGGGGGTATATTTTTTAGGATTGTCCACCACTTCTATCATGATGTCAAGATATCTTATGAGAGTTCTCCCTAGGTTTGGAGTAGCTACTGGTGTGGGGTATTTCTATATCGTTGATTCCCTCAATTGGTTCCTCACTTGCACCATATATTCAAATTCATCTTGGTTTGAGGGGATAAATCTTTCCAAAGCATCTCTCTACCTCCACATACAATAATATGTTGAGCTTTAAATAGCTTCTCCTGCACACTATTAGTGAGTAGTTTGGGGTCGATTTATAAATTTCTACTAATCTTAGTTTTTGTAATTGAAAACTTCCTAATTTATGGAAGAAATATAAATGAATTTAAACATCTTTAGTAATTTTGAACTTAGCACCATCTTTGGAAACAATGCCAAAGATAGAATACATACAAATGATGTAGATAGAATACATACAACTTAACAAACCTACAAATCCAAAATTAATCAATTCATTGTCCTAGATTTGTGCTTCATTTAAATTGTCAACTAGGGAATCATAATCTTGAGATGATGTTGGCACTATATGTGCAATTGAGAATCCTAAACCCTCCTAATCGATTGAGTACAAAAAAAGTAACAAAAACAATTCTAATTAAAGACAACTAACTGAAATAAATTCTTCATAGAAAAAGGATTGAGTAAATACTAATTGTTGTATTTGCAATAATTGCTACAGGTAACTATTCCTACATAGACCATAACTTAACGAATCTATGTTATAGCGTGATTCAATAATATTTAATTGTCTAATAGCACTCAACACAATGTGAATTAATTCTTCTAGCAAAGTTGTTTTAGAGTCCTTCGCATTATTTCCTTTCGGACTATTCTGGATTACCTCACACACTTTCTGGGTAGCTCTATGGTTATTGCCTTTGCCTTGTTCTGGGGGTGTTCTGCAAGTTTTTCGATGATGGGTGGGGATAGGTGTCGAACAGAGCCACTCTCTTGTGATGATACCAGAGCTAACGCCAGAGTTTGTGAAATTTTGTAGAGAGGGGGGATTACTCCTTACATGGAGAGACTGAAGGGTTTTAAATCCTCGGTCTCTAAGGATTTTGTGGAAGCCTAGCATGGTCATGTGGTGAGTTTGTATGGTAGGGATACTACCATTAATGAAGACCTTATCGTAGAGGTGACAGGCTTGTCAATGGAAGGTACAAAATTTTATCGGGACAAGAATATTTCGCAATCTTCCAAGAAAATTTTTCTCCATAACAGGGAAAGGGCTAAAATGATTTGCTTGGACTATGGGGGCTATGACTAAACTAAGATCAAACCTATATGGTGGGAGGTTGTTGTGGCGTTAATGCACTACTTTACTCTAGATGGAAGATTTACGACGCTCTATGGTCATCACTTTGTTCTGCTCAACCAATTTCGCCATGGTAAGCTGGTATCTTTTCCATTCTATCTGTTGTTGTCTCTAGAAGAAAGTATCTCGAATCACATAAAAAACCCTAGGAATCCCTTTCTTCATGAAGGATTAATTCTTCTAATTGTTGAGTTTATTAAGGCTAACTACATTGTTAGAACTCCTCGGTCCCTTGTTTCAAAGAAAATGGGGAAAGAAAGTGTGAAATGCAAAATTGATGAGATTCAGGAGTCCGTTGGTATGGAGGCTGGGGATGAGTCAGAGGGCTGGTCTGATGGCTTTGACACTGATCTAGATTACACTCCGTCTATGGGTGATGTTATCCCTTCTTCCTCCAAAGCTGCTCCTCGTGTGAAATGCAAGCTGAAGATTCATGAGGGTGTTGTTGAGGGTTTTGTTGGTAAGAAGCTTAAGGGTTGTTCCAAGGAGATGAATGTTAATATTGAGGAGGTGGTAGGAAATATTCAGGGTGAGTTTGTGGGTGGTGGTGGGTCCCTCACGACTAGTAAAAAGAATTTGGTTGTAAACCTTGAAGATTTTGCTCGGGGCTCTGCGTCTAAGGATTGGGGGAAGGCCAAGCTTGGTTCTGAGGATGTTCATGTGGAGAAACCATTGGTTAGTTCACATCAGGGCAAGGGTGTGTTCTAGGGTGCAATGGATTTTTCTCAGGCATCGGGCCTTGTTAAGGAAGGGGCGGATATTTCTTTCAATCTGTTTATGTGGCTTTTTCAAGAGATTCAGGATCTCCATAACAAGCATGATACCATTTCTAGGTGCAACATCTCTACTCTTCGAAGTCTTAAAGAGTAGGAGTCTATTTATGGACTTTCTCATTCTTTGAATTCTAGTGTTGGTTGTATGGTGGATGAACTTGTTGCTCTGAAGAATGACTATGGCCCGAGAGTGGCGATGTTGGAAAGAAAAAAAAGAAACTCCGAAGGGACATGGATGCACTCATCAACATAAGCAAGGAGAAGCTAGAGGCGTCGGCCGAGGGGATGATCTTCCTTAATCAAAAGGCTATGGAGTTGACTGGGAAGGGTTTGTTCAGTGACTAGGAAAACTCAGATCATGGGAAGGAAGCTGAAATGGATGTGCATTCAACTAATTTGGTTGTTGGCCCAAGTGTTCAAACTAGGAGCAAAACTAAGAAAGGTAAGAAGGATGTTGCTCATGATGTGGAAGAAATCATGGAAATGCATGACAGGTTGGCGGCCAAGGATTTGGGGGCTGCAAAAATTCTTAAAGAATTGCCTTAATGGTTGTTTGGCTTGTCTTTTTGTATTTTTTTTTGGCTGATGTAAACTTCTGATGGTGGGCTGATGGTCTGGTAGTCAACTAGTTTTTTATGGTTTTTCTGGGTGGGCATTCTTTTGTCTTTTCTTTACTGCCACTTCCTTTTTTGTTCATGGTTTCTGGTCCCTTCAAAACCTATTTTTCTTTAATAAAAAACACAATGTGAATTAAAATTTAACTAATAATCTAAACTAACATGGATTTTGTAGTACCTCAAGTGGCCCTTGCTTGAGCTGGTGCAATTCATAATGTCTTTCTTCAAATCCCAACTCAAAGATTCATGAAATTAGTGTATCCTTCTTTATTGTAGTACAATCATACAAAAGCTTAGAAAAAATTATCTAATAACAAGATCTATATTCAATCTACTTCATATAAAAATCCAGCTCTCCTGGTCTCTCACAAGATCAAACATATATATAGGATATGTGAGAGTCCTCTTATTCTAGAAATGAAAAATAAAATCAATTGTCAACTCTTTTGAAGGCATAGGAAGAGGCCTAGGTCTCAATTCAACAAAAAAATAAAATCAAGTGGAAGTAAGAGTGTAAGAATCTAGTAAGGACTCTATATAAATTAAGAAGATTGTTATAACTGAAAATGTGCCTGACAAGACAAACTTTATTACAAGACAATATCCACTATTAGAACAAGCCTCTTCTTTCCTCCACGATTTATTAATAACAAGAAGTGAAAAGATGGAGTGGTCCATGAATAATCATGTGCACATCTTCTTACCATCACCTACATTAGCTTCAGGAAAAATTCACATGTTGTATTTGATCACCTCATCTAACTGTGGCAGACCGACATCCTTCTACTATGGGTTGAAATTCCTTTTGCTACATATAGGTTGACATATCTTTTACTGCAAGGGTTAGTTTAATCCCAAAGACATTTTTTTATTATTAACACCTATAATTAATCATAAAACTCCACTAAATTTCATAGACATTCAAAAATAACACAATCCTTTATCAATATAGTATATCATCTCAATGATTTTAAATACTTAACATATATGAAAATGTTTGGAAATATCTTTGAAACTTAGCAAAAATATGATAAAAAGTATGAAACTAAAGCAAGGAAAATAGACATGTCTAAGGCTCATCAAAACCTCCAACTACATAATCAAGAACACATCATGAAATTATGATCTAACATCTCTTACAAGAGGCTCATATCCTCTAATGAACATATTATTCTCCCAAGAGTTCCCATATCATGCCAAGAATTTAAGGTGTAATCAAGAGTCCGCCATGGAACAATATCACCCATCCTCTAAACCAAGGATCACCTATCAAAATTAGTATTCATAAACAAACACCTCAACCAAAGACTCCAATATTCCTCCAAGGCTAACCAAGATGTCAAAATCTCTAATCACATAAATACAACTATCTCTTGGGAATGGAACTAAATATGTCAAAGTACTCTAACTATATACAAGAATCATAATCTAAGGTATTTTCTATGATACCAAAAACTGCTATAGAAGACCATCAATCACCAAGTGATGAATCCATATCACTGCCAAAACTCCCACTAAACTATGATATCAAGCTATCTACAAAATCATGATAATCATCACCTAAATGAAGATCACCATGGTCCACACACACTTAACTACAATACAAGTAACTCCAAAGAGTAAAGTAGAACTAATTGTTATCAAATCAGATTGCACCCGAACGCTTGATTAATTAAACCTAGCAATCTGTTGAAACATGGAATGATTCTCAGGCCTGTGGGTTGCCTAATTTCGAGAATCAATCTCCAGAGAGGGCTGGTTCCCTGATTAAAAACTCCTAAAACTAATTGACTTGGCTGGGAAAGAGAAAAAGAACTTGCTCGAACTGAAAAACTAAAGCTATGAGAGGTGATTGCACCTAAATGATAATGACTTGCAATTATGACTCACAAAAATTTCTTAAAACTCAAATCCACACAACCAGATTCAATAATTTAATCACTTGAACAATTTAAACAAAGGCCTGTGATTTAATGCACTATTGAAGGAAAACAAGGTTTTCACAACAAAATGTATTAACTCATTAATAAGCACAATGTATAACCAGTGATTTCAAATTAAATTGCATACAGATATGTGAAAAAGACAGATAAAACTAAAGGTTTCAGAACCGAAACACAGCAATTCTTCGATCAAATTTTCCACAAAACGATGCTCGAAATCTAGAAGGCAAACTCTAAAGTCCTGAATTCAAAGGAATCTTTTGCAATTATGCACTTTTAACCTGTAATAAAACACTGCTATATTAATCTGAAAGCTGAGTTACAAGATTCTCTTCTTTGCTGAAGGCAAAGGCAGAAAAATAAGAACTAACTTGAAAAACAGTTAAGTTTTTCAATATATACAAAAACCTTTCCAAAAAGGCATGCAAAAGGAACTGCCAGTCATCAGAAGGTGAAAAGATGACGATTACAATGTGAAATCCGAGCACAAATGAAAATCTCCTGAAAAAGTGGCCAAACTTAAGTAAAAATGAGTTCAATTAAGCTCAAATTCACTGCCAAGTCGTAACTGATACATGCATTATTCCAACTGAACTGCAACTCCCTGAAAAAGTGACTCAAAGCATGCAAAACTGCCTCGTTTTTATCAACTTCGCCCATAAGAACTGAAACTCCACTTCTATTACATGTGCATGATAAAAATATCCAACACCCTTAGTTAACCTTGCCTGATATAATATCTTTAAATTGTATTAAAATATCTATAGTTTGCATGTTTAAAATAACTAATTTATTAAATGATCTATCGTATATCATTTAACAAATTAATTATTCATTGAATAATGCAAATTACAAATATTATGATGCAATTTAGAGGTCGATCGACTATCATTCTTTTAATAAAAATACACATCATTTCTTTCATGATAATAGGGCGACCACATAGCATATATTCGGCCATACTCATCAGCAATAATTCGAACAAAGCCGACCATATGATGATAAAGAAACTTGGCATAAAAAATGAATAAAACATCATGATTTAATAAAATCATTGTCGAATCTCAAAAGCATGTTTTAGGGTCAAAAAGAATATCGAACCCTAAAATCCATCATTATCACATTGACTTTTTGAGAGAACCTTCTCGAAGGAAACTGGCCGCGGCTCCACTAGGGTTTCAAGCTCGACTTCTGCAATTTACTGTCGATTTCCATGATCTTTTGACAGATTTTGGGCGTAACAGGTAAGATAAAAACCATTCGCCACAATTTTGAGCTCTTTCTGGGCATTTACATGAGATTTTGCTATCTTATGGGCGCGGCCATGATGATATTCTAACATTTTGTCATCCGCCTCTGTTTTCTCTGTCATTGAATTTTAACACAATATCTCAGCTTAATAATGGACATAAACACCATATTTTCTGTCTTTGGCTGCGGCTAAGCTTAATCTAGTGATTTTTGGACTTTGAGTATGTATTTTTAATGAAAAGGCGGCGCCATATCACTGATTAACCTTTGAAAACAACGAACCTACAGTTACCCTTTTGTATTCTGGTTAGCAAGCTCTGAAAGCTCTCTCAGAGTTGATAAACTAAGCATAAACTTCTCCTCAGTAAGAACCCCATCTGGGTGTATGCAAAACTTCTCTCCAGGCGCATGACAGTAAACCTTCCTTTCTGATTTCTGGGAACTACAAAGAATATTCTATTTTTGTGTTTTTCCGTGTTTATAACTTCAAAAATTCATAAAATATGAAGCTAATGCATTCTCTAGTTTAAAAAGTTATCTGGGTAATTAGCCTTTCCATTGCATTTTCTGTAGCATTCATTTTTTGATATATTACGTTGATAGCAAAAATCATGGCTCAAACTCATGCTTATTTAATGACTCTTGATGTATGACCTTTGAAGAAAATTCACCTTCCTGTGTCTGAGTTTCATTACAATATCTGAGCATAAGAAACCATCATATTTCCATTCTGGGCGCAGAAATTTCTGTATATCACTGTCCATGGCTTGAGACATTTTTGATATCTTCGTTTCTTTTGTTGAACTGAGCAAATTCTGTTATTTCTCCCTTCAAATCGATGGGCACCATGAGCACTGTTTTAATTGGCTGTGAGCTGGAAATGGCCATATATTACAATACATCTGACTGTTATATTGCATAAGCATCAGATATTTCTGTCTTTGACTCAATGCAACTGGGTGCAGCATTAGATATTTCTGTTTTTGCTCAATGCATAAAAGCTGAAACATTATGCTTAGATCTGAATTTATGCACTTTCCACGAACTGGCATATAAAAAATGTATTGTATTTATTCGTTGATGATAGCTGAGTTTGATCATGATAATTGTATATTTCCATTTACTGCCATGGCTATCATAATCACTATTCTGGAAATGGCTATGAGACAATATCTGTTTTTCTTTCATTACTATTCGACACAAAGGGAAACCTGATATAAGTGACAATACAAACTGTATTCTTAAAAAACCCTATCACTAAACAGAAACTGCTATGAATGAAATTCACCCCCAGTCCGCCATGAATGATACTAGACCTAGATAATATATCTCATCATATGAATTTTGTTCCCTCTCTCTTCTTGATATATCCATGACATTTAATCATTTCCATCTCTGTGATAATAATCAGTTTCTCTTTGTTTACCACCATGTTCCATCTATAATCCTCATGCTATTGCCAGTAGCAAGCAAGTCTTCTTCTTGTTCACTTTGCCCATGTCATTGCAAGGTAGTGAATCCCATATATATAAAAGCCCAGGAATCTTGTATGGAGCAACCTTTCCTTAGCCCAGTTATGAAGCTCCTCTAAAGTGATAACAGGTTTAGATTCCGATGCTGCTCTGTTCTTTGCCTCAGATTTCGGTACAATCACTGCACAGATCACTTCCCCATAATCTTTGTCTGGTAGTCTTAGCACAGCACACTCAGATACGTCTGGATGCTCTAATAGTGTTGCTTCAATTTCCAAGGCTGAGAGCTTGTAACCCCACCTTAAGGATATAACACTTGTGCGCTCCATAATGACAAAACATCCATCCTCATCTATCTTTACTGCATCACCGGTCCTGAAATAGCCATCATCTCCAAAGGATTCCTTTGTAACCTGAGGCTGTCCCCAATACTCCTTGAACATAGAAGGCTCTTAATGCACAACTCTCCTTCACCTTGAAGAGAACTACTTTTGCTTCAGCTCAATGTATGAATAAGCTTACCGCTACTTCCCACTCATTGCTCTTTGCCCAATCATGGAAAGTCTTTTGATAATGCTGAAGCTAAACTATATCTTGAATCCTTTGTAAAATGTGCATGCACTTTCATAGTATAAGAAACTAAACAAAATGCTGAATGCTGTCTCACTTGATCATGATGAAAAGAACGAAGCATTTCATTTGCTGTTTTCATGCTATCTCTCAAGCCTCGAATCATAGCTGTATTTTATAAACGCACTCAGCAATATGTGCCAGAGTATAACATTAGCTTGAAACATTAGATTGTTTCTGTTTGGTAGAAGATAATGTATATCTGTATATTTTATTATCAAATGCTGATTCAAAACAGAATTTGCTGCCTCTTTTCATCAACTAATTTGGCATTCTATTTCACAATGAGAAAGTGTTATATGAAGCTTATTTCCTCTGTTACCTTAAAAATGACTCAACTGTAAATGCTTTACCAAAACATCAAAACAGCATTGTTCTTGTCATTGTAATTGCTGAATATGGAAATTATCTTCATAACGCTGAAATTAATCTGTTATCTACCATGATACTTTGCTATTCCTTTGATTTTTCTAGAAACTGTAACTGCTCAATCATTTCGAATATGCTGATTTAGACTGTTTTAATCATTTGATATTACTGTTCTGTATTCCTTTCTGGCTCTATAATTGAATACCTGATATGCCGGGCTCAACCCTTGTGGGAGCCCGTTTTACTCCACATATCAGCTGAAATGAATTCGAATATGAAAAACCTGCTCCTGCACACTGAAACAAACATGTTAGCAAAATAAAAGAAGCTGAAAGCTTCCATTGTATTATGTCTTTCTGCTGATTTCTTGCAATCATTTGATGAATGCTCGGTTTAACGCAAATTACATTTCTGTCTGTAGCATAAACGTAAGACAGAAAGTAATTCACTATTGCTTAGAGTACAACTCTAACATTATTTCCTTAAATGATTTTGCAGGTATGCGGAGCGATGAAGCGAGGCTGCAACTGCTTGAAGGCTCGACGACCAAAAGCACCAACGAAGTGATTCGCCGTAACAGGCAATGATGAATTGCTTTCTTTTTTACGCTCATGTATTTATAGCAGTGTGGCCTGTGCTTAGATTTAGTATTCATTTTTTGATTGTCAGAAACAATCTCAGTTACTCTCGCGGCTTGTGCGAGATTCAGCATTTTCACGAAATGAATAAAAGTGCAATTTTCTTTAATTTTCTGTTTTAAACATTTGCACAACAATCTTATGATACCTTTGTAAGATGACATCATTGATGATTCAACGAACACTTTATCAGCAAAATTTGGAAAAAAATTTGTACCTACAAAAGCTGAAACTTATTCAGCTCTACCTGTTGAGCGTAGAGTGAAAAATAGGTAACACTAATATATCTAAACCAAGAAGATAAACCACCACCTACAATCAAGAATCAATCCAACACCACTAATGCATCCATTTACCAACCATGTCATGTCAAAGCTCCAAGCATACAAGGAACCTCCATGACACCATTATTACAAACAATAGCACCTATTGAATCATGTAACAAATCTATCCATGACATCTAGATAAACAACTATGATACTATTCCCAATAATTGACATCTAACCATCCATCTTCTCATCCCAATGCAACATACTAATGCACAAATGATTATAGACAAGGCCAACTAATAAATTATATATAAACACCAAAAGTATTTTTGGATATTAATATTCCATGTGTAAATCATCAATGCAACCTATTAGTAAGGACAACCCACTAAATGACACAACTCCTAGATCCCAAACAATGAAACATGCAACATTTTCATCACATCAATAATCTATAAACTAAGGTAATAAAGTGATGCAAGAGCATCCAATGGCGTAGGGAAATCTTGCATCACCCAAAAAAATTGTTTTCTTTATTTTCTTTAGTTTTTTTGAGTCCCATGATGGCACTTAAGGGGTATAAGACTGTCAGGCATCAAAAAAGCGAAAATTGGGCACTTACTATTTTTAGTAATTAGGCCTAAACGAACTCATATGGACATGAAAATTTACCCCAAGGAGTAGAACTAAAAAAAAATTTTAGTCGCAAAAGAATCACCTAAATACCCTGCACAGTTTGGGAGAAATTAAAGTTTTCGTCCTAAGAAATTTCTCCAATGCAGCTTCAAATTCAGATATAAAACATTAGAGGCCCCGAAACAGCTCAAAAATTGGCTGAACTGACCTATGGTGGATTCACACATTGTAGAGCTCATCGAGAGATTTCCAACAATATGCAATAATAGCAAATCAGACACCCGGATCAAAATTTATGGCCCCACGAAGTTGGTCCTCGAAAAAGTGAATTTCCTAAAAAATTCTTCCTAGGCCAGAAATCAAACGGTGGGACATTTGGCGCCAAAAAAAAAGGGGAAAATTTGAGCTTTCTAGAACATTCTAGGGTGGTTATTGTGGAAAATAAAAAGGGTTAAGTGGGGGTTGTAGAAGGTGGCCCTGATAGTCCAAATTGTGGCTATGAATAGTAGATTTTCTTTTTAGAGTTGATTTTGTTGTAATGAATCAAGACCATGAGGCTATAACATGTAAGCTTTGAATCTGTAATTTCATTTTCTGAAAATAATTGAAAGTGAGTCATTTTTGTGTCTTGCATCTTCTATGTTGGTATCTGTTGTTGTTATTTCTGTGGGTTTTGGGCGGTGTGGCCCTCATCAAGTGGTATCAAAGCAGGAGTTCCTGAGCTTGTAACAAAGTGTCGAACGTGAGACAATTGCAGTAGGACCTATGAGTGTGGGTTGAGTTTAAGATGCCTCCAAGACTTTCCCAGTATGGCAAAGGTAGAGGCCGAGGTGGTGGAGGAACAAATCCACCTAGAGATGAAATCAGAGCCCTTAGAAGGCAATTAGAAACCTTGCAACAAGAGGTTCAAAGAAGAGATGTGCATCAAGGCAGAGATGATAGTGAAGATGAAATAGAAGAGGAAGAGGAAGAGCAAGATCCAATGGATCCTGGAGAAAGAAGATTGTTGCGAGCAATCTCAAGCATTGGGAAGAGACCTAAAATGGAGGTTTCAACTTTGAGTGGAAATCTGAATCCTGAAGAATTGATTGATAATGACATAGAGGAATTTTTTGAGTTTGAGGAGATTGAAGATCTTCACAGAGTGAGGTTTGCAAAGACAAAATTGAAAGGTCATGCTAGTATATGGTGGAAAGAGGTCCAATTAGAAAGAGGAAAACAAGGGAAAGATAAAATTTCCAGATGGGACAAAATGGTGTCAAAATTGAAGAAACAATTTATTCCAGTCAATTACGAATTGGAGATGCTCAAGAAGATGCAGAGCTTGAGGCCATGGAAAAGGACGGTGAAAGAATACACAAAAGAATTTCACAAGGTCCTGATTCAAACAGGACATTCTAAGGTGAATAAAGAGAAAGTTGCTCGTTATATTAATGGGTTGAAACCAAGCATACAAGAAAAATTGGCACTGGTAAGAATGACCACCATTGAGGACGCTTATAAGTTTTCTCTAAAGGTTGAAGAACGACTAAACAAGAGGTTTAAGAAAAAATAGTGAGGTGGAGGCCATGGAGGAAAGACCAGTGGACAGTCATATGGAGGTTGAAATAAAGATCAAAAGAAGGGTGAAGGCTCCAGTAGCAGCTAGAACCAAAAAGGAGATAACAACTACCGTCCTCGTGATCAGAATAATGGAGACCAAAGGGGAAGGGGAAGATCTGGATGAGGACCAGGAAGAGGAGGCTTTTGTGGAACCTATTTCCATTGTGGAGAAGAAGGACATAGAGCCTATGAGTGTCCTCAACATCAAGGAAGGAAAAATAAAAAACCTGAGGGTAATGCACGAGTTGCACATGTTGATGAAGATGTCGAGTCTTCACATTCTGACGATGCAAAAAGAGGAGAGGTTCTTGTTACCACAAGAGCCTTGCTGAATGAGGAGAATGAACCAACTCAAAGAAAGAATTTGTTTCACACCAAATGTAAGTGTGAAGGTAAAGTATTCAATGTTATTATTGATGGAGGTAGTACTGATGACCTTGTTTCAAAAGAAATGGTTAGTAAGTTGTGGTTGGAGAGAAGAAGGAATCCGAACCCATACTAGATAGCTTGGTTGCAGAAGGACCATAAAACCTTGGTAAATGAACAATGTCTGGTAAAGTTCAAGATTGGAAATTATCATGATGAGGTGTTGTGTGATATTATTCCTATGGATGTTTGTCATATGTTGTTAGGCAGACCGTGGCAGTTTGATTGGTGAATAATACATGATGGACATGCCAACACCTATTCTTTGACAAAGGATGGGGTTCGTCATAAGTTTAAGCCCTTGAAAGAGACAGAAGAAAAGGTATGTAGTAATGCAAGAATTTTGTTGGTTGATGAAAGAAAGTTCCTAGAAGGTATGAAGCATGAGCATATGTGTTTTGCATTGATCCCTAGAGTTGATAAAGAAGATACTACTAAGGTACCTATAGAGGTTTTAGATTTGTTGAATGAGTTTCAAGCTATTATTTCTGATAACATACCTGAAGGTTTGCCTCCTGTAAGAAAGATTAGTCATCAGATGGACCTGATTCCTGGAGCTAGTTTTCTGAATAAGGTGGCTCATCGTATGACTCCATCAGGGAGCAAAGAGTTGAACAAACAAATGCAAGAATTGTTTCGGAAAGGATTGATTCGCAAGAGTTTGAGTCCATGTGTAGTACTTGCAGTACTAGCACCAAAGAAGGATGGGGAATGGCGGATGTATACAAATTCTAGAGCCATCAACAAGATCACCATCAAGTATATATTGCCCTTGCCAAGAATGGATGACATTATGGATTGTTTGAGTGGAGTTGAGTACTTCATGAAGATATATTTGAAGAGTGGATATCACTAGATCCGAAGTAGAGAAGGAGATGAATGAAAGACAACCTTCAAAACCAAGGAGGGCTTGTACGAGTGGTTAGTCATTCCTTTTGGGCTAACCAATGAACCAAGCACATTTATGCGGCTTATGAATGAGGTAGTGAAAGAGTTTTTAGGAAAATTTGTTATTGTTTATTTGGATGATATTTTGATTTTCAGTAAGACATTGGGAGAGCACCTGATGCATATCCAAATTTTTTTTGAGAAGCTAAGGCAGGAGAACTATTGATTAATTTGAAGAAATGTAGTTTTGTGAAAAGGGAGTTGGTGTATCTAGGAATTTTTGTCTCAGTAGAGAGTCTTAAAATGGATCCAGAGAAGGTGAGAGCTATCATTGAATTGCGTACCCTGAGGAATGTTATAGAGGTAAGATCATTTCATGGTCTAACAAGTTTTTACAGAAATTGTATTAAGAATTTCAGTAGTATTTGTGCACCTCTAACTAAAGCGATGAGAGGGGATTGAAAAGAGTTTAAGTGGACAACAGGAGTAGCCAAAAGTTTTGATATGTTGAAGAAGAAAGTTACAAAGCAACCTGTTTTGGCACTTCCAAATTTCAATAAGGTCTTTCAGGTAGATTGTGATGCTAGTGGCATTGCCATAGGAGATATTTTGAGTCAAGAAGGTAAGCATGTTGCCTATTTTAGTGAGAAGTTAAATGATGCTAAGAAGAAATATTTTTGTTTATGATCAAGAGTTTTATTCTATAGTCTAATCTTTGAAGAAATGGAGACACTATTTTTTTCCAAAAGAATTTTTTTTATATACTAATCACTAGGCTTTGTAGTATCTCAATAGTCAAGGAAAGTTGAATCAAAGGCACTTAAAATGGGATGAGTTTTTAAAGAGTTATACTTTTTTTTTGAAGCACAGGAGTGTAAGGTCAAACAGAGTTACAGATGCCTTAAGTAGAAGGAAAAACTTGTTGATAGAGATGAATATAGAGGTTGTTGGGTTCAATGGCCTCAAGAGATTGTATCCAGAAGATCCAGACTTTGTAGAAGCTTGGAAGGCTGTTTGGAACCTGTTACATTGGATAGGATGAGATGGTTGGATTTATTAATCCAAGATGGGATGTTGTTTAGAGGAATCCAATTGTGCATTCCAAGGATTCTATGAGAGAGAATCTAATCAAGGAGAAGCATAGTGGAGGATTGGCTAGGACATTTTGGTCGAGATAAGACCATTGCTCTTGTTAGTGAGAATTATTATTGGCCACAATTACAACAATGATGTAAGAAGTTTGTACAAGGTTGTAGAGTATATAGATGAAGGGTGAAAGGAACAAGTTAAATACTAGATTGTATTAGCCATTACCTGTACCTAAGAGGCCATGGGAGGATATTAGCATGGATTTTGTTCTTGGCTTGCCAAGGACACAAAGAGGGCATGATTCCATATTTTTGGTGGTGGATAGATTTTCAAAGATGGCACATTTCATTCCGTCATAAGACCGCTGATGTTGTTCATGTTGCAGAGTTGTTTTTCAGAGAGGTGGTGAGACTACATGGTCTACCAAAGTATAGTCTCGACGAGAGATTCCAAATTTGTTGGTTATTTCTAGAGGACATTATGGAAGAAGCTAAAGACAGATTTGAAGTTTAGTTTTGCACACCATCCACAGACTAATGGACAAATAGAGGTGGTGAATAGGAGTTTGGGCAACCTGCTAAGATGCTTAGTGGGAGATAAGCCCAAGGGATGGGATTTGATTATACCATAGGCAGAATTTTCTTACAACAATTCTGTCAATAGGAGCACTGGTAGATCACCATTCTAGATTGTATATGGGAGTAGTCCTAAAACTGCTTCAAAATTGAGAAAGATGGATAAGGGGGAGAAGAGTAGTGCTATGGATAAATATTTTGCTGAGCACTTGAAGAATTTGCATGAAGAGGTGAAGAAACATATCGATAAGATGAACTCACAATATAAGGCTCAGGAAGATCAGAAAAGGAGGTATAAGGAGTTCTAGGTAGGAGATGAAGTCATTGTTCATTTGTGAAAGGAAAGGTTTCCATTTGGTACATACAAAAAGTTAAAGATGAAGAAGTTTGGACCATGCAAGATCCTAAAAAAGCATGATTCAGGAAATGCTTATGAGATAAAATTGCCTAGTGGAATAAACATTTATCCTGTGTTCAACATTGCTAATTTGACAGAGTATCATGAAGGTGATATAGAAGAGGGGCCGATAAAAGAACAGTGGAAAATTCCATCACCTACTTCAGAGAAGGAAGAGATAGAAAAAATATTAGATAGTCGTGTGGGTAGAAGCACAAGAAACAAGCAATATGCAGAATACTTGGTGAAATGGAGAGGAAGGCCTGCTGAAGAGTCATCATGGTTATCTGAGGCTAAGGTCAACCGCTTGGTTTCCCTCTAACTCTGAGAAGTGACAGGTCACTTTTTCAAATTACCCTAGGTGTTTGATGCATGAGCATCCAACGGTGTAGGGAAATCTTGCATCACCCAAAAAAAATGTTTTCTTTATTTTCTTTAGTTGTTTTGAGTCCCATGATGGGACTTAAGGGGTATAAGACTGTCAGGCATAAAAATAGCGAAAATCGGGCACTTACTATTTTTAGTAAGTAGGCCTAAATAGGCTCGTATGGACGTGAAAATTTACCCCAAGGAGCAGAGCTGAAAAAAATTTCTAGTCATAAAAGAATCACCTCAATACCTTGCATGGTTTGGGAGAAATTAAAGTTTATGTCCTGATAAATTTCTCTAATGCAGCTTCAAATTCAGATATGAAACTTTAGAGGCCCCGAAACATCTCAAAAATTGGCCGAATCGACCTACAATGAACTCACATGTTGTAGAGCTCATCGAGATCTTTCCAACGATATGCAATAATAGAAAATCGGACACTCGGATCAAAATTTATGGCCCTGTGAAGTTGGTCCTCGAAAAAATGAATTTCCTAAAAATTTCTTCCTAGGCCAAAAATCAAACAGTGGGACATTTGGCGCCAGAACAAAAAAGGGGAAATTTGAAATTTCTAGAACATTCTAGGGCAGTTATTGTGGAAAATAAAAAGGGTTAAGTGGGGATTGTAGAAGGTGGCCCTGATAGTGTAGATTGTGGCTCTAAATAGTAGATTTTCTTTTTAGAGTTGATTTTGTTGTAATGAATCAAACCCATGAGGCTATAGCATGTAAACTTTGAATCTGTAATTTTATTTTCTGAAAATAATTGAAAGTGAGTCATTTTTCTATCTTGCATCTTCTATGTTGGTATTTGTTGTTATTTTTGTGGTTTTTGGGCGGTGTGGCCCTCATCATAAAGAGGATAACCTATAGATCTCAAGGATCAAACACTAGATCAAATCCAAATTTGATTTAACAAATGAATCTATAAATGATTAACCATATTCAAGGAACTAAACAAACATCTAGGAGATAAGAACAACCTCTTAACACTAAGCACTACATCATTGATCAACCGCATACATGATTATATCATGCCGATATTAAAATATACATGAATATATATGATACATGTTGTCACGAAAAAATGCACCCTTTTGCTTAGCTATCAACTCAACAAGTTTGTGACACATGGGAACATTCCCAAGCCATAGGTATCCTGTAATGAGAATGAACCTCCAGAGAAAGGGTCAGCTCCCCTTGATATCTCACCTAAAATGGCCTACTAATGTCTTTGCAAAGAAAAGAGTAAGGAGGAAAAAACATATAAAATAAAACCTAATGCTAAAGGTGATGCACCAAATAACTTAATGAAATCTACTAAAATGGCAACACACAAAAAAAACCAGTAATAAAACCTATCTTTGCACAACTCAAAAACCCATAAACTTTTGCATCAACAATTTATAAGAAGGCTCAATACTCACAAACTAAGCAGGAGAAAGGATGTTTTCCCACAACTTAAGACTGATTACATTATAAGCACAACTTATAACCTGCAAATATATGTAACTCTGCATAAAGGTACTACCATGAGATGCAATCATAAGGAAAAATAAATCATATAAAACTGCATCAATCACTAAGTACATAGTTTCAGAAAGAATGAGAAGGAAAACTGCTTCATATTACTCTCAAAAAGGTGTTGCAATGTTGTATTGATCATTGAAAATGAATTACAAACTTTTCACCTCTACTCCAGAACTCTAAAAATTACAACAGCATAAGATGAACTAGCAAGAACTAAAGAAAAAATACTAAGTCTTTTACCTATATACAGTAAAGGGCTCCAAAAAGTCAAGAGAAGATAATTGAAGTAAAAAATATCTGGCTTCAAAGCTATTCATGAGAAAAATCAAAACTGCCTGAAAAAGGGGCTCGCCAATGCTACAAATTGAGCTTAAATAG
>VDFB02153760.1:0-10687 GCA_007258455.2 Sequoia sempervirens
GAAGCCTAAGTGGGCTCAAAGACGTAATCAGAAACAGAAGGGTAAGGATAAATCCATGAATGTTGTTATGGATCTTGGTTCAGATTCAGATGATGAGACTAAGATAACAGTGATGGGTCTAAAAGGTAAAGCCTCTATTTCTGGTGTTTCTGTTGCAAGTTGTGCTTCTTCTTCCACAGTTAATGATTTCTCTGAAGATGCAAAAAGGAATGAGTTGTTTCATTTAAGGGTTATGGCTAAGAATAGTAAAATTGATGCACTCATAGATAGTGGATCTCAGGTGAATTTAATTGCAGAAAGTGTTGTAAATAACTTGGGATTAAAAACTACACCACATAAGAGACCTTATCCACTAGGTTGGATTTGTGAAAATGATAAGTTGCAAGTAACAAAACAATGCACTTTAAGGTTCACAATCACTAGTAAGTTTGTGGATGAAGTTCAATTTGATGTAGTTCCACTGGATATCTGTGGGATAGTGCTTGGTAGCCCTTATCTTTATGACAGAAAAGCAATCTTCTACAGGCAACAAAATCATTATCATTTGTTTAAGGATGGCATTCAGTACATTGTACATTCTCACAGGATTAAGACTGATCAATCTTTTGCAAACACAGTGCAGTTAAAGAGGGTAATTAATGCAAGTAAGGAATTAACTCTGATGTCTATCAGTACAGGTGGTTCTAAACATGAACTTGGAGTAGCTAACCAGGATCAGATGTTGCAGGATGCACTTGCAGTACAACATGAGAAAAAGATGCTTGAAAGCATTGATGGATCCTCGGGTATAAATGTTCCTGTTGTAAAGGATCAAATTGTTGTTGACTTAATTTCTTTCATTTCTGCATTGATGTTCAGCTTGATGCTAGTCAATTTCTGTTGGTTAGTGGCTACGACATTGGATGTAGATGCTTATGGAAGTGATAAAGTTATGTTTATGTTCAACAACATTGTTGCAGTCTTTATTGTGCTTGTGAGCCAGGTTTTCAGATGTACAGAGGATACAGGACAAGTGGGGAGGCCAAGTCCTCGCTTATTGTCAGAGTAAATGTCACTTTTGGAGGTCCAAAAGGTCTTCAGTGGGGAGGCTTGATCCGGTGGACATTTTTTCAGTGAAAATTGAAGTGTCACATTTTTCTCCACCAATCTACACCATCGAGAAAGATCTCGTCTGGTTCCAACGCAACTTTCGAGCGGGCGAAAGAGTCTGTTTGCACGAGTTATGGCCAGTCAAAACTTTGGTCAAACCTGAATCAGGGGCATCCAGGAAGCGGAAAAAGTGATTGTTTCGAAAGTCAACGAAATTGGCGTCATCACAAAGAGCCTGTCACAAGCTTTCCAACGCAATTTGTTTCGTCGAAATCCAACATCGGACGCGAGAGTTATCAGCAGTCAAAGTTTTGGGTTGACTTAGTGGACAAAGGGTACAGGGATGACGTCATCATCCGTACAGCTGACGTCAGCACATGGTACTGAATCCGATGTGGACCAACCAGGTGTTGACACGTGTCATGTCCGTACAATGGCGTGGCATCGGTTGGCATTATGCGGAACGATCATGTCGGACCGCGGCGTGGCATCCGTGCGTCTGATCAGTTACCGCGGTCCGGCGTGCGTGGTACCATACTTTCCAGTCGGTATTATAGGTGGCGGTGAGTTGTGGGCGTCAGCATGTGGAGTCAGCTCCGTCATCAGCTGGTTGCTTAAACCGCGTCGGCATCCGAATCAGCGGACATGTCGATGGGATAGTCAGCGTAGGTGGCCAGTCAGAGCTCGCCACGTGGCACCCTGGCTGCACGACGCGTGGCCTCGCTCCTCCCCTGCGGATTGGCAAGTCGGTTGAATTTGTTGCAAAAGGCTTAAGCGGCCCGCATGGGATTTGATACCACAACCACCCATCCACGAAGAATCCGCGCCACCGTTAGACCACACACGCGGTGCTTAAATGTATATGGACTTCGCTTTGTTTTGTCGGTTACTCAGTGGAATATGGTTATAAAATGCCGACGCCGGGAGTGGAACTCGGGACCGTCGGGCCCTTAAAATGCTTAGGCACCGTTACACCATAGAATCTGTTCGAGATGTATGTGGTATTAGCTTCTTTTGTTGTGTGTTAGACAACCGAATGCCTTATCAAAATGAACACAAACTCCCTAAATTAAAACTTTAAACAACTATAATCCTTTTTAAGGATTAAATATAACTAATTAAGATCTCCTAAGCCCGAAATGAATCAAAGAAAGGGCTCAAATAAATATTATGGGAGATTTATTTTTGATAAGGGGGGGATTTTTAAATATTTGTACTAAGTAAAGGAGATTTTATTGTATTTTGGAGAGATAAGGTGATTTGGAGAATATTTTGCAAATCAATTGGTTGAGAGCCAAATTGAGCAAATTCTTTGTATAAAAAGGGGGCTTGAGGTGAGGATTGGCATAAGTTTTCTTTCAGGTGACGAAGTCTTGAAGCTGTGGAGATAATCAAAGAGAGGTCTTGTTGAAGAGTTTTCAGATCATTCTTGCATATCAGAGCATCGTTACGCTGCCGAATTGCTTGAAGAATGGTGGTGCTATTGTAATCGATTTTGGAGTTAATCGGATCGGTCTCTCTATTGGAGTGGACCCGGAGACGTAGTCACTTTCGTGACGAACTCCGTTATCAAGCGTTGTTTGCACTTCTCTTCTTCTCTCTCTTTCTGTCTCTCATTTCTTTTCATTCTGTTATAATCACCTTGATTATGTTCTTTATGTTATTTCCTTAAGTTAATTTCATTTTAATTAACTTGAAATAAACATTGTAAAGCATTGTAAAAGTTAAGCATTTAACTGCAATCTAGTCTAGATCCTATCAGATCGTAAGCACCATGGTATCTGAGTAATACCCCGTCAAAGATTGCTACCCTTTTGCACTTTGGGATTTGATGTTTCATTGAACTGTACGGTTTCGTACAGGGTGATTGTGCTATGTTTTTTATGGAATTTGGTGGGCAGCAAACTTAACTCTGTTTTAGTTTTGGTTTGGTTGGATTTCAAGTGATTTTGTGCATTTTAGAAGCCAATTACTGAGGGTCGGTTTGTATACCCTATTTTAAGGGTTTTGAGTGCATTAAAATGTCATATTAAGCATTTCACCCATTGTATGCTTCTATAAATTGATGGAAAGGATTAGTTATGGTTATAAAACATGTGTGCATAGTTTTTTATACAAGGGAGGTGAATAGAGGGTTTTTAGGAGATGCCTTAGATGTCAAATGGTGCATTTTTGAGTGGAAAATGGTGGTTTACTACTAGGGTTTGAAGAAATATTTGGGGGCAGCAATATCTCCTAAAATTTTAAGCTTGTGTAGACCTTTTTGAACGTATTTTACGCTTTGGTTCATTGTAGGAAGTTTCTAGTATGGATTTTCAACAAACCCTTGCCTAACTTATAGTCTCCAAATCTCATGAAATGGGCTTATCTTTTAGAGAAGGTCATCCAATGGCCAAACAAACATCAATCAAGCTTTAAAATAGACCCTAGGAAAAATTCCCAAGAGATCATACCATGTTTCTTTGTACCATCATTAAGACCCAATAGACCAACTTGCATAAAGGCTACTAAATTAGCCCTATTTACAAAGAGACGACCTTTTAAACACTAGATCTTCACTCAAACTCCTGAAACAACAGTATGTTATGTGTCAAAACCTCAAATTCTGTTATTTGTTTCCAAGTCCAAGACCTCTACACCCCTAATACACCAAACCCTCTATTTCAAGCAAAATACTTGGTGTTTTAATGAAACTCCTATCTCTCGCATTTGCCATACCCAAAAAAAGCACCAAACACACTTACTAGACCCTGCACATGGTGAATAATACATTACATGGATGGTACTTCCCACATTTTGTCAAAAAACCACTTGAAACCCTCATTTTCATCATGAAAATACCCTGTTGCAGCCCTAGAACATCATCCCAAACACCCAACCTTGACTCCACAACATTATAATCAAGTTAGGCATGTATTTTACAAGTTAGAGGACCCATTCCACAAGTTATAGTAGGCACAAAAAGTGGAATCGGTCGAATTACATCATGAAACCCTTCAATCCAAGAACACTATGAAAGTAGGTAGGAGCAGTAAAAACAAGATAACCTTCTTGCCCCTCCTAACGTTTGGACCACATCCATTACCTCCGCATAAAACTCAACATCCTTGGTCTTCCTTGTTCCCATGCCTTGATATGGTTATGCAAATGAAAATGAAGCAAAGTAATCATCTCCTTCTCTGCTGGCTGGAAGAATGCATGCTTAATGCTTTGATACATGATATCAACTCCCTCTTTTGCTCTCATGGTTGAATATCGAAATCCAGTATGGTGGGCCTCTAGAGTTCTAGTCATCTTTATTCCTCTTCCACCAAATGTTGGCCTGATCCACACGTATGCCAGCCTAATTGGCTTTGTGTTAGAAAGCTAAAGTTTCTCCTGAGTCACCAATGTAGCTCTCTTTGCCTTTTAAGACTCTTTCATTGCTAAAAATCATCTCTTGGATTTAATCATCTGTACCACATGGTTAATGTGCTTTTAATCCTTCCATATAAAGGAAATTTTCTTTACATAAATACTACTAGGGAACTTCAATGTTGCCACTATAGTTGGTATTAAAGCCAGTACCTGCAACATGAAGAGTGATTCTCATTCCTCTTCCACATTAGAGGGTTCATATCCTTGATTTGACTCTTTTGAATTATCAGAATCAAAACAACTAGTAGAGTCTTTGAAAGGAACTCCATGAAAACAAAGCTCTCTAAATGGTATATCAAACTCTAGTTCAAAATATTTTAGATGAGACTACTCCCATAGCTCTCTTACTTGCTTGACAAATCCTTGAAACTATGTATTGATTTTATTTTTCCTGTCCCTCTCTTGTTGTTCTTCCTCAATTTCATCAAGATCATTGATGCAATTGGGGGAGGTCTTGTCACACAACTAATCAAAAATTCAACAAATAACCAGGTATTAGATCATCAAGTTCTCCATTTCACTTTTTCTCAACTAAATCACAATATTCCCTTGTAGCATAGGAAACCCACTAAATCGGGTACAAATTCTCAACCACACACTTCCAGCTCACAACCTAACTCAATTCACGGACCCATTATTGATATTTTTAACATATCAACACAACTCCATAAGTTTCTTTGTAACAACTCCTTCAAGACTTGAAATTTCACTCCTTCTAGGCCTCAATTAGGCCACTTTTACAAAGGGTCTATACTCTAAACCTATCCAAACCTTACCAAATCTTGAGAAAGAAATTATAAGGTGTCAAAACTTCAAAATCCACAATCATATCTTAGTTATACCACCGTACAATGGGTAAACCACAAAACCCTCTATTGTAGCCTAAACCCTAGGGGTTTATTGAAAATGATACTTCCAAAGCTAACCACAACCTAAAAATTACTCAAAAAAGTTTGTGATACCCTACACAAGCTCAAACAATCATAAAATAATGCTTCCCTACACAAAAACACAATTTGACTCTTCAAAACCACCATTTTTCTTAAAGAAAACTGACTTTTACACACATGGGTTTCACACCCATCTCACTTTTAGACCTCCCCAACACTAATACATCATTCCCACACCTTAATAATGTTAGTGAATACCCATTCCTCAAGTTATGGATGCTACAAAAAGAGGAATGGGTCAAAAAGCCATTTTTATTGACTCAAAACCTTCAAATGTACAAGTTCAGGCCAGTTTTAGTAAATTGATGATAAAATGCACAAAACATTATGGAAAACCTTCTAAATGGATTCAAAAGAAAGGTAAATCCATCTACTATGAAAATATCAACAAATCTGGATCAACTGATTGAAATATAGGCTGTACAATTTGTTTCTACAACTAAAAATACAAAAAATTATGGAAAATTCTGAGTTTTTATTGTTTTTGCTTCTTTAAATCACAAAATCCAACCTTCAATTCGAGTTCTCCATGTTTTTAAACTCTCTCCCACCAATTAAAAACTGATTCACCTTCCTAACTAACCTTTGAACTGGTTTGACTCTTCACATTCCCTCCATAATGCAAATTTTGCAATTTTACAATGTTTGAGTTTGCAAATTTTGCACAATTTTGCAATTTTTAAACATTTTGCACTTTTTGAAAAACCCAACCTCCTAAACACCTAATACAGTTCAAATATGACTAAATACATAATAGAATGGTCTCATAGACCTTATTTTAATACAAAACTCAAAATCCTATATTCTACTCCTTATTTTCCTTGATGAACAAAACCTACTGAATGGTGCACCAATCATACATTGACCTTCTTACCCCTCCTAAAGTTTGGACCACATCCATTACCTCCACATAAAACTGGAAATCCTTGGTCTTCTTGGTTTCCATGCCTTGATATGCTTATGCAAATGAAAATGAAGCAAAGTAATCATCTCCTTCTCCACTGGTTGGAAGAATGCACGCTTAATGTTTTGATACATGATATCAACTCTCTCATCTACTCTCATGGTTAAATATCGAAATCTAGTATGGTGGGCCTTCAGATTTCCAGTCATCTTTCTTCCTCTTCCACCAAATTTTGGCCCTATCCACATGTCTGCCAGCCTAATTGACTTTGTTTTTGAAAGCTGAAGTTTCTCCTGAGTCACCAGTGTAGCTCTCTCTGCCTTTTCAAACTCTTTCATTGCTATAGATCATCTCTGGGATTTAATCATTTGTACCACATCATTGATGTGCTTTGAATCCTTGCATCTAAAGGAAATTTCCTCAACATAAATACTTCTAGGGAATTTCAATGTTTCCATTGTAGTTGGTATTAAAGCCGGTACTTGCAACATTGAAAATTATCCTTATATAAGAATTCCCTCATCTTGTTGGCTTGTAACACTCTTGATGGTGGCTACATGAAATCTGATTCTGATTCCTCTTCTAAATTAGAGGGAACTCATATATCCTTGTTCTGACTCTTTTGAATTATCAGAATCAGAATCACTAGCTTCCATATTAAAAAATTACCAACCACCATCTTCAATAAATTGGCCACCAGTTCAAGTTCATTTTGCTTTCATAATACTTTATATCCATGGAGTTCAGCCATTCCTTCATGCCATCAAGTGAAGATTGAGGAATGGCGTCAATGCAGAGTACATCCCATTTACATTCTTTAAAAATAATAGCCATATCAAATGCCTTTTTCCCAAGTCATACTCTCTCAAGGTTAACAATCTCAATCTTGAACTAATAGTGATTACTAAGAAAGGTAATTCCACCAACTCTATCAAACAGTTTACCATAGGAACAATAAAAGCAAAGGATTTGAAAGGAACTCCATGAAAACCAAGCTCTCTAAATGGTATATCAAACTCTTAGACCTCATTCTTGCACATTTACAACCAAATTCAAAGATTTTCCTTCAAAAGGCTACAAATTCAAATATTGACAATTTTGTAGCAAGAAAGCCTTTTTTTGCACATTTGACCACCAAGACTCAAGAACTCACCCTAATACACCTTAAATGGTCTTGATTGACCTTATTTAGTATAAATAAACACAAAATACCTTAATCTAATCTATTGACCACCTATCAACCTTCAAAAAGTGAAATTTTGCAACTAGGAGACTAGGTGCTCTTGCACCAAAATTACATTGTGTCTGAGCCTTCAAGAGGCTTTAAATCTAGCCTTTACAAATAATTCTACATCTTTCCAATTATGCCTAACTGTTGAGCTTGTAACTAACATGACTTATTACATTATAAATCAATTGAACATGTAATATGACCTTATTCAATTGACAATTTACTCAAAACGCAATTTACTAACTTAAAATAATTCCATGAACCAAATTTGCTCAATAACCTTGGTGCCCCTGCACCAAATTTCAATATTTCAATAAATGTCATTACAAGTACAAATCTCATTACAATGCCTTGGGTACTCTGTTCTCACAGATATTTTACAATGTCACTCATACATTCGATATTTTCTTATAATGTCTACATCATAGGTTCTCATTTAGAGGTTAACTTCAAATGAGTAATTTGAGATTCCCTCGCAAATCTTCACACGCTCTTTTATAATGGCTTCAAATCAGAATTGATATTTTTCAAGATCATCAAAATAAGGATGTTTCAATGCTTTTTTGGCTAAGATTCTCTTCGATGGCTCAAAATCAACATTTTTTGCAAGGAGAGACCAATCAATTTTTACTAGTTTAGTTATAGATGTACGCAAAGTAAAAGAATAAAAAGAAACAACTCATCCAAAATGGAAATGAAATGAAAATAGATGGAAAGCACTTACAGATAGGCATGGAAGTCTCTCAACTTAGTCACTCCTGGTCATACATCTTCACTGCAAGTTCCAAGATACCTATTGCACACAACACCTCTCATGAATCTAGAATATCTTGAAATTTGAGATGCTCCTATAATGTCTACATCATAGGTGCTCATGATAAGGTTAACTTCAAATGAATAACTTGAAATTCCCTCACCAAGATTTGCACGCACTTTTTGTAATGGATGAAAATCATAATTTAGATTTGTCAAGATCATCAAAATAGGGATGTTGCATTACTTTTATGCCTGAGATTCTCTTAGATGGCTCATAAATTTGCATTTTCTGCAAGGGGACACCAATCAATGTTTATCGGGTTACTTACAGATACGCAAAGTAAAATAAGATGATAACATTGTCATCAAACAAATTAACATGGATACAAGTATAAATTAATAAGAACCATTGTGCATATACTTACAAATTAATCCAAAGAACCATCCGGATCTGCTCTACTCTTTATTGTGTCAAGTAGGGCCTCATGGTCAGACTCATGGACCTTCCAAAAGGTTTTGTTCAAAGGTCTACCCCCATATTTTCTCAAATGAACATTGGATGCCACAACAAGGTTTGAGTAATGAAGAATCTTATGATGCGTGTCAAAGTCCTCTAACAACCAATGCTTAACACTCTTATGTGGGTACCTTCTAAACCACATTCCAGTAACAACAACTGAGCCTGTAGGGTATTCGATGTTTTCTACATCTATAACTAGGGCTTCCAATTTCTTTTTGACCTCAACACAATGACACAAGTAATAGTTTATTCCTTCTTCGTTTTCTTCATTTGCAATAACTGCATAAACATGCCCTGCATTGATATGTGCAGAAAATCACTTGAAATTAGTCAACATTATGAATACAATATGAAGTAAGATAACAATATGGAATTTCAAAAACTAAGCAAGTAGATATATTACCTAGTTGAACTAGATCTAATACGTGGTCAAAATCAACTGATGCTTCCATCTATGTTAGTTCCAAAGTTGTTGGAGGGTGATATGTGTGAAGTGGGCTAAGATAACTTTTCAACCATTTATCTACCCACTCCCCTGACTCACAATCATTCCAGGATTGCATTGTACATGAAGAACAAAAGCATGCCATCTTACATGTATCGATACTCCATGAACCTACATTTGAGCTAAGGAAAGAGTGTAGCTCACTTGATCCTATTAGCGTACAACAATCCTCATATGGTGCAATGTTAGTATCATCCATCAACAAAAAAAATCTATGAACTGAAGATGTACCTTCATTACTTGGACCCATCGAAGCATTACACCACTTGACGATTGAACTTGCATCTGTCAACTTTGCACTGTCTTTATACTTTAACTCTTCTCATGCTTGTCATGCCTTGCATAACCACCCCATTTTATTCTGGAATAAAATAGGTCCCCCTTTGTCTTTTCCTTTTGGCCCTTAGTTTTCTGCCTTAGGCGTTTTCCTTTCAAAGCTCTGTCGGAGGCAGAACTGGGACCAATAGCGGACTTGGAAATTCCTTCTAAGTTCGGGTCTTGTTCCTTCCCTGGTTCCGGTTCTGATAGACCTTGGTTTTCGTTTCTTTTGTTCTTTGTCGGAGTCATGTTTGGGCCCGGTTTGGAATGTTGAATTTTCTCAAGTTCCTCGTTTTGGTCCCGTCTCGGGTCCGACCCCGCCTTTTCTTTTCTCTTCGTTGGTCTTTCTCGGTTTGTGTCCTTTGCCTTAGGTGTTTTCTTTTCGGCCTTGGGCTTTTTGTTTCATGTGTTTTGGTAGACCCAGAACCGGAACCAATTCCAAACTTGGAACTTCTTCCAAGCTCCGTTTTTGTTCCTTCCCCGGTCCCAGTCCCGCTGCTTTGGTCTTCTCTCCCTTGCACGTCTGTTCGTGTTGTTCCGCTTGTCCCATTCTTTTCATTTTTTTTCCTTTTTGCTTTATCGTGGGGTTGTCCTCCCCTTTCCTCGTTCTCTTTCTGTTCCTTTCTTCCTCCTCTTTTGGAGGACGCCGAAGGTGGGTTCAGAACAAAATCCGAACCCAAAACTTGGAGAAGTTTCTGGTTTGGATTTTGGTTCCAACCCCAGTTCCGCCTTGTTGGTCACTCTGCTCTGGCTTCGCCGGTGTTTTGTTCCCTTTTTTTTTGCATTTTGGGTATTCTCGCAGACGCGGATCCGGGACGGGGTATGAACTCGGGAATGCTGATTATTTCCCTGGCTCGTTCTCGCCCTGACTCCGGTCTTGTTTCCGGTTTTCTTTTGGCCCCACCCCCGCCAGGTTTGAAGGTGGGGGATGTCATCTGGGTCATGTTTTGTCCTGATCTCGGTTCCGCTGGGACTTGTTTAAATTTTGCTTCCCATT
>VDFB02153761.1:0-15942 GCA_007258455.2 Sequoia sempervirens
AGTTATCTAATCCATCTAGAAGAAATGGAATGAATAATATCTTTCATGCTAATTTCTATTTATGTCATGGTTATTGTCACAAAGCTAATCAGTGTAGACCTAGGGTTCACTCAGTTAAGTCAGAAAAAAGATGTTACAAGTGTAGTCAACTCAAACATTATGCTAACACATGCAAATATGTTGCTTTGAAAAATCCTGTAAAAAATAAGATTGCAGAATCAGGTGAATCTAAGAAGAAGAAAATCATGGTGTGGAAGAAAAGGGAACTGAGTGTGGAGAACTCTTCTGTGGTATTAGATCCTGATACATGCCCTTCCAGAAACTAAGCCAACTGCCTTGGCTCAGGGGGAGTGTTGCGATGCATATCCTGATGGATTTCCCCCCTCTCCGAAGGAATATTGATGTGTTATTTACATGACTAAGTTTGATCTAGTTGGTAATATATAAGGAAGCTTAATCCGACTGATTGAAAAGAAAAGTACAATTGATGATGTCATCAATATGTTTTTGGTGGCTAGTTTATCATGAGTAATTAAGGTTAAAAGGTGGAAGTTTTCAAAGCATTTCTCACAGTTTGCAAAGAAGACTTGAAGTTTTGCAGAGCGATAAGAGATTGCAGAAAATAAGTGCGACGATGGAATCCGTTGACAAAGAATCATGTGGAAGTATTCCGCTAAGGTTGAAGGGAGTAGAATTGGACGAATTTGATCATTAGAAAATGAAGGAAATGGAACTAGTGTTGAAGGTCGATGAATTGTAGAATGTAAGTGCTCTAGGTATGGATTTATGGAGAGAATTTCCATGGTTTTTTGACAGAGTCTATCTTGTTCCTATTGAGTCGATTCAAGGATGGCAACATCATTTTGGACAAACCCTATCTGATCACTAAGGAATCCATTAAAGCTATTACTGATTGTGTAGTGTTGGTGACCTCCTTGGGAAGAAAATGATGAAATATAGAGGCGTGGAAGAACTTAATGGTATCGAAAAAGACCCCCAAGCTCTCCTAATAAACACCATTGTTAATCCTGCAGTAAGGTATGTTGCTTATGGTATCACTTACAAAATTTATTTATGAAATCATAAAGGTTCTACTTCGGCTATTGTTGTATATCTTGCACATAAGATGGTGAAGGAACATAAGCAATTTGACTTGTGTAGCCTCATAATGGAAAACCTAATTGAGAATGTCAGAATGTCTTTGGTTGAGAGTTATCCTTTCTAGTTTGGGTCTTTGCTCATATGTTAGTATCTACTTTCTAAGTTCACTACCGTCAAAGGAGAATGTTAAGTGGAAGTCTGACATCCCTGTTGGAAAGAAAGTCTACATGTATCTAGAATGTATGGAAGACAAAGAAAGTGCATGCAAAGTTTATTTCTCATCCTTGCAGATGAATCTGTGCTTTGGTGCAATAGAGTTTACTTAGTTTGAGGTGGGTTCCTCCTCCAGTAAGAAGGAGTTAGAGGTTGTCATTGGCGGTTCCCCTCCAAAACCTAAAAGGAGGAAAATTAATAGGAAGGATGTCATTGATATCTTAGAAGAGAAGGAGAAGGAAGAAAAGTCTCTGCCTAGATCTGACTCTATCAATCTAGATGAAGTTCGTTCTGTGTTGGATGAAGGTAATATGAAAAATATTGGTGAAATGTGGTATTCCTACTCTCCGATCAATAGGTTTATAATTGATGATTCCTTGGTTAATTATCTACTCAAAAAGGGTATTACTGTTTTAGATGTTTCTGACTCATTACCAAATGATCTGGTAGAAGTTGTTGAAGAAAGGTTGTTGCTGAAAGGATCGGAAGGACACAAGTCCAAGCTATGATTGAGATCTAAGATGTGTCAAATCCAAACAAAAGTTATCCAAACTTGTTGGTGAGACAAAAGAATGCATTAAGGAGATGTTTGACATCTATAGGTGTTGTCTCCAGTGGCTTGTTGTTGTTGATAATTTCAGAATAGAATTGAAGCTATTGAATCTAAATTGAATGGTATCAGAAAGTGTTTTGACTTCTTGAAAGATAAAGATGAAAAATAGAGAATAAGAGTTGGAGAGTTGCAAGCTGATTTATTGTCTGTTTAGAGATAGAGGGAAGATTTGGTTAAAACTTTCTTGTTGGTCAAATAAATTGTTGAGGTTTGGTTGGATCATCTCTCTAAAATAATTTTTGATGTAGAGGATTGTGAACAACAGTACCTATCTCTGGACTAGTCATCTTCATTTATGATGTTGACTCTACTAGATAGTATGTGTGCAAGAAAGGTTTCTGCAATGCTAGCTTGGAAGAGGATTCTTCCAATTGTGAGAGAAAGGTACAAGAATTTTTTTCATGTGAAAACTGTTATTTTTACTTGATCTTTTGAATGTTCTTATTTTGACCTTTTCCTTTGATGGAAAAAATGGGGAGAAAATGAAGAGAAAACAAAAACAAGGAGAGGTATTGAATTGCTTGTCAAAGGGGGAGTGCTTAGATTTTTGTAATCGAAGTTTTGAAGATTTGTGTTTTTGAGTTCTTTGTTGTTTTTCCATCAATGCCAAAGGGGGAGATTGTTGAGAAGTTGTTGAGATGATTTAGCATGGTTGTCATTGATGTCAAAACCTAGATCCAAAAGGTTGTGCTTCGAATGTTATATAGGAATGATCTATCATATCTTATACTATGATGTTACATAATATGGATGCTATCTTTGATCCGGATATGGTAGTACTTCTTTTGGGAAATTCGTGGAAGTTAGTCAGTGCAGAATAATGAAGACTACTCTTTTGATGTTGGATAATATGCTCAAAGCTTACTCTAGATAACCCTGCTATCCGGAAATTCATGCAACATGTTACAAGTTTTGGTATGTCTCTTTGGTTGATACTAAAATTGATGATAATCAAGATTTGGTCTTGGTTGTGGCATTCCTATCGGCTCTAGAATATATTTCATGTAACTCAAATATTGCTATCTTTTGATAATTATGTTATGTGATGAATCTATCTTATGTATGACCTATTTATGGGTCCCTTGGTAACGTGATAAGAAGATCTTTTGTGTGACCTATCTTTTGGTTCCGGTGCTAGCGTGAGAGGCCTTATTGATTATCTCAAGGTTTTTCTACATGCTGACATGTTTTGTGATGATCTAATTCAAATTTTATTTGGCTAACTTGGAATACTACGAAGACATTGTGTCTAGACGACCTAGGAGATTATGATGGCATGTAATGGTATACGTAAAGGTTGTTTTTGTATGATGAGATAAAAGTGTGGTGTATGATGTGTGCGAGCAGAAAAGAGGGTGCAAAGGAAGAAGTAATCTATGTTTTAGAGTTTGTACGAAGAAGTTGTACAAAAGTTCCTTGATCAGATCTACTATAGACAGATATTGTGCTCTTAACCAAAACTAAATTCATGCATAAACAGATGCAATTTCATTAGTACACTTTTGTCAGTGAGACTATTTTGTAACCAGTTGTATTAATTTCGGGTAGTGAGCCCACTGATAGTGATCCTTACCTGCAGTGTGCATTTTTCCAGTGAACCTTTGTAAAAATCACCTTAATTGGTGTCACCTTAACTAGTGTTTTATAATTCAGAATTAACATTCTCCATGTTTTTTCCCTTCTTGGGTTTTCACATAAATTATGGTGTTCATTGTGCAAGGTGTAGTTATGTGCTTTCATGTTCATTTATGTTTGCTCCAGACTAATTAAAGATAAGAAAATTATTTTATGATAATTGATTCACCCCCCCTCTCAGTTATCTAGACTGTTCAACAATTTCTATTCTCTCCTTTATCATTTTTCTCCATATTGTTGCATATTGGTTGTCCATGGAGGTGGGAACTCTAAAAGGGTCCTGATTGAGGAAAACCTCAAAACACACCCCAACATTCTTCATTTTTCTATGTCTGTAGACCTGCAGGTTCATCCACTCAAAGCTAGCTAGAGAACTAGACCATACATGAGTTGGCATTCTTCTTATTTCCTTGTCATTTTTTTTATATTAGAATAGTCTTCATATTAGTCTTCTTGTTGTACTTTAGATCTTTGTATTTCTCTATTAAAATGAAAAAATTCAATATTCAAGTCATAAGTAGGCCCTGCATGTTTCTGACTGGTTATCAGACCCACCCTACATGTTTTTGACTAGTTATTAGACCCTCTACCTGTATAGGATGACAACATGTCCCTGAGACTCTAGCATGGCATGCTAAATTTTGGTTCTTGCGTTTTCATCCACAGATAGAGAGCTATTTAGTTTGCAGTCTAAGACCTCTATGGTTAGCTCACCCAATTTTGGAAGACACCTATCATAAGTAGAGGGTAAATAAAGCTCTATTTTCCCTTCCTTTTCAGCCTGGTTTATTCCTTTCCAACTTACCAAACTATCTAAGGTAATTTAGGGAAGTTCGTTCCTTGGGGCTCTCCCATGACCTAAAGCCTCGAAGGTTATGAATCCCCCTACTCTACGGTTCAACAATATCACCCTTGTCATTGATGGAAAACAACAAAATATTGGCCACACATGAAGACAAATCTAATGTGTTAGGATAAAAAACACATCACTTGATTTCTTTCTCCACTTATATGTTTTAGCATTTTGAGTCCTATTTCCTCCCCTTTGACATTAATGACAAAGGTCAATTTCTCTCTGTATAATTTGAAAACATGTTTCCCAAATAGACTCCACCTAAGTTCATATTGCGTTGTTTCTAAAAAATTTCGCAAGACCACCAAGCCTTCTTGTGGTAGGGAGTTAACACTCTCCCTCAAGTTGTGTGTTCCTCTTGATTCAAGAGGAGGGAGAAACAATTCCCAACTTCTATCAAAGATACTCAAAAGTATCCTTAGGAAGTGGTTATTGAAAATGTCTGCTACTTGTTGCTTGGTCTCAACATAATCCATCTTTACCTCTTTGTCTACAACCTTCTTTCTCAGAAAATGATACTTAATTGCAATATTCTTTGTGCTTGAGTGCATTATCATATTTTTTGAAATATTTATAGCACTAGTATTGTCTCAAAGAATGGGAATGGGTGAGCATCAAAATCAATCTTCATCTCCTTTAAATTGTGCTTCATCCATAATATTTGAGTGCAACATGAAGCTACAACAATGTATTTTTCTTTTGCTATAGATAAAGACATTGAATCTTGCTTCTTGCTTATCCATGTTACAAGACTATCACCAAGAAAGAAAGCTCTGCCACTTGTACTCTTCTGATAATCTATGCTTCCTGCCTAGTCTACATCTGTGTATGTGGTTAGAGTGAAATTATCACTCTTAGGATACCACAAACCAAAATCCATTATAGCCTTTAGATATCTGAATATCTGTTTTACTACTTTAACATGAGTTTCCTCAAGTGTTACTTGAAATCTAGCTACCATCCCAACTTCTTGCATCATATCTGATCTAGATGCAGTCACATGCATTAAACTACCAATCATGGATCTATACAAGTTCTAGTCTACCAGAGAAGATTCATCATCTTTACTTATTTTACACCTACTAACCATAGGTGTACTTATTGATTTGCATTCTTCGATATGTTAAACTTACTTTAACATTTCCTTTATATACTTGTTCTAAGAAATGAATAATTCCTTTTTCTAGTTGAGAAATGTATAAACCAAGAAAGAAAGACAATTCACCAAGCATTGACATTTCAAACTCATTATGCATTATATCCCATAATTATTTGCACATAGCATCATTTATTTCATGAAAGATAATGTCATCTACATATACAACAATAATCAACAATTCATCACCTTTTGTTCTTATGTATAAGTTATTGTCTACATTGCCTCTTCAAAGATATTGTTATTGTAGATACCTATCCAATCTAGAATACCATGCTCTAGGAGCCTATTTGAGTCCATAAAGTTCTTTCTTTAGTTTGCACACATAATTTGGATTATCTAAACTTTGAAAACCTCCAGTTTCTCAATGTAGACTTCTTCTTCTAACTATCTATTCAGAAATATAGACTCCACATTCATCTGATATACCTTGAAGTTGTTGAAATTTGATAAGGCCAAAAACATTCTGATTGCTTCTAATCTTGCTATAAGAGGAAATGTCTCTTCAAAATCAATTCCTTCAACCTGATTATATCCTTTACAAACAAGTCTAGCCTTGTTTGAAAATCGCATTTCCATCTTCATTCAATTTTTTTCTAAAGGCCCATTTGGTACCAATAATATTGTTATCTTTGGGCCTTGGCACTAACTCCTAAATCTCATTCTTTCTAATTTGACTCAATTCTCCCTCCATAGTGTCTACCCAACCTTTCTCTTTACTTGCCTCTGCATTGGAATTTGGTTGAATTTTGATAGTAATGAAAAATGTACCTGCTCTTTTTTCTTTCTCAATTCTTCTTAGGTTTGTACCCCACTATGCTTATCTCCTATAATCTAATCTTCAAAATGATTCTTTTGAACATTCCTTTCCAGAGTCTTTGTAATAGTATTTTCATAATCAAATTTTGAGTCTTCATCCCATATGGATTAGTTCTTCATAATGATTGTTGTACAAGGAAGAATCACAAACCAGCTTGCAGAGCAACCAAATAGCCCAATTATATTCCATCATGTATTGCATAGCCTCTATACACAAAATTGATCCAATATATTTTGACATGTAGATCATTTAGACTCCAACAGAGCAACCTATTAGGTTGTCAGAACATAGACAACACACTGTCATCTACAAAACTATTAGTGGTGAACCAAAACATATGAAACTTGGATTGAGCAGACATACCAACTCTAGAAATATAACTCCAAAACCATAAGGAAAAGTAAAGTGATGTTGTGAAATGTGGAGACATACAATTCTTCCTTAACAACCATTCATTGGAACTTAACAATTTCATATTCCGATAACACCAAAACACTCTATGGTAAAGCTTATGCATGGATACTTGGACTATGCATACTTTTCAACTATTTTGAGCTACTCTTCAATCCATAAAATCGTATCTTCATTTGTTGAGGAATGCAGAGCATCTGACAAAGATCCTCTGAGACCAATCTTGTGCCTTAGTCAGTTTTGAGTCATTTTAACAAATCCATTTTGACATCCAACCATAAAATTTGAATGATGGTAGTATTTTGACATACAATCGTGAACTTCAACTAATGAGACAGTGTTACATCACTTTTACATCCAACCATGAGTTGTCCAATAAAATAAATGGATATGACCTATCAACAAAGGTTGACATCAATGACAACATACATATCCACATATTTGCTAACAGTGCCCCCACTCTATCTTGTTTGGAGCCCCCACCTCTACCTTGGAACTCCCATGTGTCAAAATAGTTTGAGATTTTGTTGAGGAAAAACTCACAATAGAGTTTCCTAAAAAAATATTGTGGTACCTTATCATTGTTGCATGGAGGATGATAAAAAACCATCCACCACCCATCCCAAAAATTGTTCTTTATCCCTTGGTGGTTGCACCAATGGGTAGAGAACCTCTTTCACGCACCATGGAAAGGTTGATTCGTTCTTGGGTTCGTATATAGTTCACACAAGTCAAATTTTTTAAAAAAAATCTTTAACTGGTTTATATGATAATTTGTTTACATAAAATTGACTTAGCTCTTGTCTCTTGTTGGACCAACTATTTATTTTCTTGCTAAATGAATCTACAGGAGATATTATGGATTGCAGTGATTGAGAGAGGGTGGTCCGATGCAAGTTTGTTCTTGTAGGATCTCTTAACCTTGTAATTAACTCCTCAATTTATTTTTTGTTATTTTCAATTTGCCCCATTATATTTTCTTGTGTTCCTAGAGCACGATGGGGAATTCTAGGAGGTGTTTGTTAAGGTTATTCTTAAGGAGGTATTTGATCATGATGTGAATTAGTATTTTTAGTATTTTGGGGTGCATTCACAATTCCTCAAAACTAAATAAATTTTCATCAAAAAAACATATTCAATCTACCTATTTAATACAAAATTCACACTAAAAAATTGAAATAACTTACTCCTTTGACCTCCCTGATGTCGTGGCAGCATTTTGGCAAAGAATCAATGAATATTTGGTAAGGTTGAGGGATTCCTAGAACGTGAGCACATTATGCAGGGTTTGTAGGTCGTAGGCTATGTTTTTCACAATAGAAAATGAGAAATGAAATGATTTTTTTCTTTTTATTACTTTCATAAGAAATAATGTGAGAATGGTATAACACGCTCACATTAAATCTAAGTGAAGTACAATAATGTGAGTGCATTATAACATGCTCACATTATTGCTTCGTAGTGATCGAACCCTAGGCTTGGTCACTCCAAGCCATAACATGTGCACATTATAATGTGCTAGTGTTATGGATTTTATGGGGAAAAAAAGTGGGGTGTCCACTTTTCGGTCTCCCATCTTTGTGCACCCACCCACTTAACACATAGTTGACCATAACATTTGTGCTTGCCTCTAGGTTCTCACATTATCATTCCAATATGAAAGTTTACATTAAGAGATATGGAGAGAGTATTTTGATACTTATTTTGAATATGGATAACTTATACTCATAGGTAGTTCCACCTCCATGATTATGGGTGTTCAAAAAGAATTTGTGGAATAATTTCATATGATAAATTTTTAGCTTTTACATTTTTCCTTAGTCTTCAAGTTTATTTTTAGGGATTTATATTTTGTATTATGGTCTTCATTTACTTTTGAGATTTAGAATGGTTGATTGCAAGCCTATCCCCACTCCATTTCAATAAGGTTTCACACTATCTACCAATTTCATTACACCTAAAGTTGAAACTACATTATATCAACAATGTGTCAATAGTCTTTTGTACTTAACATAGGTGACCATACCAATTAAACTTGTCTCTAGGTTCTCACATTGTCATTCCAATTTGAAATTTTACAATAAAATACATAGAGAGGATATTTTGATACTTAATTTTGAATATGAATAATTTAATTCTCACACAAGTATTTCCATATCCATGATTCTGGGTGTTCAAAAAGCATTGATGGAACGATTTGATCTTACCAATCTTAGGCTTCTTTATATCTTCCTTGGTCTTTAAGTTCTTCATTTTTTAGGGGATTTCTATAATTTGTAATCATTCCCTTGATTCACTTTAAATATTTAGCATGGTTGATTGCAAGCTACCCCAACTCTATTTTAATAAGGTTTCACACTATCTAGCAATTTTAGTACACTTAAATTTGAAGATGCATTGTATCAACAATTGGTTGGTGATTTTTCATACTTAAAATATAATCATCATGATATTTATTTTATGGTTGGTCTTATCTCTTATTTCTCTTAAGATTCTTATAGAGTCATTAGAATATATCCAAGTGTATCTTGAAGTATATCCAAGGGACTTCCTATTTTGGTAGCTAAGCATATTTTTGGTGTTGCAAAATATTCTTGCTTCTATGATTCTTTTTGGTGACTTCAATTCTAAGCACCCATTCCCAAGATGTTATAGATCCAACATTAGACATAGGATTACTAACTTGTTAATATAACCATAATCCTAATAAGATTAAGACAAACGATCATCCAAGGAAGATTAGGATCTCGAGTAATTTTTGGTATCAACAAAGCGATATATCTATGATAGATGAAAAGATATGGGTAAATAAATAAGCCAAATTTTAAATAGGAGAAAAATTAATATGGTTTCATATTTATTAAAATAAAACCTTAAGGTCAAAATAATGTCACACAATAAAGCCCAAAGCCTAGGAAAATATCTATGTCTGTGAACCATCAATAAAGAGGGATATAACCCTAATAAAATCTAAAAATGATGTTTAACAGTTAGAAAAAATAAATCTAAAAAATCCTAATTTAGTTAATGATAAATCCTAGTTCGAAACCATAAAATGGTGTAAGATAAGATAGGTTCACCAAAAATGTAAAGAAAAAAATAATCTAGTATAATTAAACAAATGCAAAAAATAAGCACAATTAACCTAGATGAATTTGAATAAATTAAAAAGTTATTTTTAGAAATTAAATGTGAAGGAAAGATGCACTTAGATTTGGTGACAATGTTGAAGAAACACTATTGATTTCATATTTGAATCGTTCACCGCAATACAAAAATCAAAGCTCTATATTTAGAAGATGCATCAATATCAATAGTCTCATCATTCTATGTAATTTAAATTTGAGTCACTTGGGTTCAAACTCAATCATTGTGAGAATAATATATTGCACAATTGTGGATCTAGATGAGCAAAAAAGAATTATCAAATTCACATTTTTTTTTCTTTCACCTTCTATATGTATGAATCCATCAAGGCAATGTTTACAAATACCTTAGGGGATATTTTCATATTACTGAGACAAAGTTTTTTATGTCAATTTCCTAAATGGACCTACTTTACAAGTTTGAGAAAATGATTGTGGGCAACATGCATATATATGTAGATGACATATATGATTCTAATACATGTTATAAGTCTTTCCCCTTGAAAAAAGGGTGTGTTCTCTAGTGATTTATTATTATTTTTCCCTATGATCTTTTAATATCCATGAATAACAAGTTGAATATTTTTAAAACCAAAACATAGCAACATGTACAAACATGTACCAAGGTGATTTCATAATAACTAATAAAAAGGGGTAGGAATTTTAAAAAAAGATTAAATGAATGGATTGAAACTAATCTAATTCAAAACAAAGATCATGATTCATGCCCATTACTCACCAAAGGAAACTACAAAAAAATGAATTCAAGCAAGCAATTGAAACAAAACAATAGAAAATGAATTCAAAACTATTGTGTTATCATCTCGTGTCGAAGTATATCCACAAAGATGTTGGATCATTTGTTGTATCAATGTGAAGCCTCCATGTGTGCATAGAAAAAGCTTCAAAGTTGTTCAAAGTTGTGTTTGTGTTGATCGAAAATATGTGTAAATTTTGTCCAAAGAACGATTATGATTTCACTATTACTTCGTTGTGCAAAAGATGTTGATTCTCTAATCGTTTTTTAGGAAGAAGATGGTTGTTATATAGAATTTGTGTTTCGAAATTAAAGATTAAGATCACATAATAGAATATCTTGATCAATGGTTCAAAATAGTTGAAAAGAATTAGATGGGAAGAATCAGTGGATTTTGATTTTGATTACGTAATCAGTGTGATTGAAGAAATCAATTTGAGTGCTAAATGGAATTGAGGAAATATATTGAGTTTTCCATGGGATTGAAGAATAGATGGGTTAGTCAAAAAAACCCATCTAGAATAAACTCTTGAGTTATGAATTTGTTTTGTAAACTTTCAAGTTGAACCAGGTTCAACTTTAAGTGACATCATTTGAACTAAATAGAAAAATTAATCGAATTGAAACAAATATATATGTATATGATTATGATACAATAAAATAATAAAAATTTAAAAAAGATGGTTCTCTTTTTTTTTTTTGAGAAAGGGGGTAAAAATTTATTGAATCAAAGAAGTATTACAAAGCAACAGGCAAAAGCTCACAAAAGCCACCAACTAGCTCCACAAAAAAAGTCTCCATAGGAACCCAACCAAGAAACCAATTACATATGAAGGTCTTCCATGAGAGACACAAAGAGTTCTGAGTATAAAAGTCCCCATGCAAATTTCACTTTGTGTAACAACACTATAACTGAATTGGACTCTTTTGAATGTCTAGATGTTCACCCCCTCTTATAAATAGTTCAAACTAGTTTTTGTAATCATTAATCCATTTTTGGATGAATATTATCTCTTTTAGTCTTTGTTCTTTCAGCCAGACTGGATCGTCACCAGCACTTGGATTGACGACGTCTTCACAATGTGTTCCTGTGTAACATTCAATCCTTATAAGATAAAACTATTTCTACTTAAATAGAGAAAAACAAAAGCATTCTGAACCAACCTACCCTCTTGAGTGAAGATAGCTACAATGCTTTCAGATATATTGAACAAGACACTGAAATTCCATTCACAACATGCCCAAATAACTTAGTTAGTAACAAGGTTTAAAAAAATTACTGGGTATGAAATTTCAGAAGAACATTCACTCACCCTCCACTGCTCCATGGATCTCTTAACCCGTTGGAGAAAATGATATTGCTTCCAAAATCTTTCAACACTCTTTTTATGTCCTGCATGTTAATTATAGCCAGGGCTATCTTGATTTAAAAAATAAAATTCCAGACCAAATTGCCTAAGATACAACTTGATTGTAACAATTTTTGAGGAAATTTTGACAGTAGATTAAAATTTACATACATGTCCTCCGAATTCAGTTGTTGCCCAGTGTTGGCGCGGCAGGATTTCGTATTTATGGTAGCAATCCCTGGCGTAGGACTTGATATCAAAGATGGATGGCCGTAACATTGTCATGCCAGGAGGATTGCTTATTGGAAACACCATTTCAGTGCAAGTCTGGTTATTAAGAAAAGATGTTAGACGGGCAGCCTAATCTCCTAATTAATTAATGTTCGGATTTGATTTTGATTTAAAATGTATATTCGAAGTTTTGATTAATTTAAATTGTTTATCTCAAATTATATTAATTTTAGTGAAATCCATCTATTAATATGATTTCAGATGAACCACTTAAACAAATCAAAAAATTTAGAATATGTACTTTTATATTTCATTAACAGGAAAAACTAATTAAAAAATATACGTAAAAATACTAGAAGCCCTATTCTATTTCATTCTAATGAGGGGGCAAAATTCACAGGCACCTGCCAGTCCCATCCAGAACTACTGTGGACTGTCAAATTCAAACATTTGACTTCGTTTACGTAATTTATTGCAGCAGCTATTCTGCTAACAGTGTGTGCATCTCCCGGTAGTCTATTCATGGCGTTGCAGATCTGCAGTGAAGCAAGGTTTTCATAATACAACCAAGTTAAAAACGAATAAAATTGTTATGGCGAGAAAGTTGTAGCGTATTTACTCCTTCAACTTGTTCGAAATCGTACTGCGCTGCCAATTCGAACATTAATTCAAGCACATCGTAGAGTGCGCCCTTATCCGTAATATTTCTGTGGTAGTAATACCCGGTCAAGAGATTTTGATTGCAAATATGCTTGACATAATGTATGAAGAGTGCGTTGATGTTACTTACTCGCAAGTGTTAAATATTTTGCTTAGGTTTAGCAGACCTTGAGGGCTAGACGCAATTTTGTCCATCATATCCCATGATTCATTAATTCTTCTGTAGCAGATCTCGCTTACATTCTACACCATACTTCCAAACGTCACATTTAATGATAATGAAGGGAGATTAAGCCGAAAGAGATGAATGAACATACTCTGAAATCTTTGGTGACGACACTGCCATAACTATAAGTGGGAGTGATGTCGTCGAAGTAGAGAATAGGTGCAGAAGATGCGAGGGCGCCAATTGTTAGGTGCGGATATTTGAGGCGAAACCATGCAGCTAGCACTGCACAATACCATTTCCATGATTTAATCCCAGGCTTACTGGTTCCGCCCAGCCTAAATATCTAATTAAAGGTAAGTTTTTACAATTAAAAACAAAACAACTATTCTGACACAGTTTAACATTTGAGTAGAACAATGGTTTATGTGAAAGAAACTGTACTTACTCCCACCATAGGATGCACCAAACACAACTAGTGGACAATTCTGAGCGTTTAATCTTTTCTTCAAATCTACAATTATGGTTGCATAATCAGCCAAGGCCTGTGCGGATGTGAAATAACCCATTGTGCTCGAATTTGCATACGCCGCCTCCTTTCCCCCGAATGGCATTGACGTCCCATAATAACGGTGCTACATAGTTGCCACAATTAGCCCGAATAACATACTCATTTATCAAAGCAGAAGGCCCAAAACAAAAAGTAGTCTACTTACTGAACTTGTTGTGTAATATAACGTGCAGAGAATATGAAATTGTGAACTACCTCTATGTAAACCACGAGAGCTTTGAAATTAGGAGCCTGATCTGTTAGGATGCCCATGCCCAAGTCGTATGTAATGGCAGACTCCTCACCCAACCATACAAATATGGGAGAATTGTTTTGAGCGCCTCCCCAGTTTGACTTTTCTATGAAATATCGCTGAGGAAAGGTTTGATAGCTCTCTGGTGTGTACCCAAAATGATCCACAATTTGGGTATAGTTGTATGCTTCGTAAGAAGACATGCTTATATCTGAAACATAGGAATTAGTGATTCCAGATCTATTTAACTTCTCCAGAGAACTACCACGCAGTCGGTTCTTCCTGAGAATTGATAGCATTCCACTGTGTCCACCAAGTCCCAAAGCACAGCCTCCCTCCAAAAAGCTACCATCACAAGTAGAATTGTAAACAGCAATCCAAAATTCAACGGATGGAATTCCATTTCGTTATGCCTCTGCACAATAGAATTCAGAGCCCACTAATCTTAAAGCGTTTTTAATTCAGAGTTAATGAATTGAGAAATATAAACATTCAACATGAAAGTACAACGTCAGATTTACACCATCGTACTAAACCAACACTGATCCTACACGACTATTCTGGTAACATGATTTGGTCTTACATGGCTCGTGATTCCATGAACATGGAGGTTCCTTCACTTTGCAGGTCCTACGAGATATTATTCTTCCGGTAGAATAAAATGCATTATCTCATTTAATGATATAAAACAAAACTGTCATATACAGCTGTTCTAAAAGTCAAATAATTTCTTATGAACCATTAACTGCCTACCAAATCTTGCCCTTTTTGTCACTGTTATGACAGGGATTTTATTCTAAATGATATAATTTTGAAATCAAAACGTATTTCCTATTATTTTGGAAAATGATAATATTATTTTTTCATATTTTATTGGTTTATATTAGATAGAGGGACAATTTAAGATTTTTTTATACACTCTTTATTCATTTTAATTATTTTTTTACAAAGATTAATAAAAAAAAAAAAATTATTATTTTTACATTTTATTAAAATTTAAATTTGTGTAATAAATGTTGTGTCTTTTAATGTCAATTTTTTAAATAATGTTGATGTCATTGAAATGACATAATCTTAATGAGCTGGAGACATTTAAGAAACAAATAACAAACTCAAGTCTATTAAGAATTCCTTTCTATTTTTCAATTTTATTTTTTGGAAACTGTCACATTCTTTCTTTCATACACACAGTTTCATGTCTCTTTCGAACAAAAATAGAATTATATTACACATAAAAAGACATGCATTTATTAACAAATTTTATGGTTAAAAATGATAAAAATCACAATCACACATTTCATCTCATTAAATATTACTTTTTATGTGTAATATAATTCTATTTTTGTTGAAAAGAAACATGAAACTGTTTATAAAAGAAAAAATATGACAGTTTCCAAAAAAAAAAAAAAAAAAAAAATTTCCATTGTCAATTTTTTTAAAGACCTGAATAATAATAAATGATAAATTGGGCATTGCATAGAGTCTCGTGATCACTAACTAGATCAATAAATAAAATCATTACGATCAGATTTTGTCTCGCTTTTATATAGTAATGATCACGGTATAACAAGAAGGGGGATACAAGTAAGCTGTAATTTCCACATTTAGGATTTCCTCTTAAAGAGGGAGGAATTAATGATCTCAACACCTGTAAAGCGTGGCCAATGAAGTCCTACCAATCACTTGTTTTGTTATGGATTGGACTAGTTCTAAATCGATAATGTTTATTGGATAATATAAATTTACAGTTTTTAAGAATGTTGTTGACAGTAACATGGATGCCTCCAAATATTTTTAGTTTAGATTTAGTGTTTGTGGGGGTTGTTTCTAGCCACAGGTCTTTATTTAGGTTGTCTTGTTCTCAGTTTTAATAACTGATATTTTTGTTAAAAAAATATATTATTGATATATATTTTATTTTAATAATAAAGAATCATTTTTAAAAAAATATAAAGGATGTTTTATAGATGTTAGAATCTTTTTTAATTTTAAGTTCTTTTAGCAATTGGGTAGTTTTTATGTTATCCA
>VDFB02153762.1:0-20290 GCA_007258455.2 Sequoia sempervirens
GCATAATTTTCAATGCAATTATATATTCTCTCATCTTCTCGTAGATCTTCGGAATAATCCCTTTCTTCAAACCAAAGGGAACAATGGTTTTGAGTAAAACCAAGTCTAAAACCAAGTGGATTTATTTTGTTTCCCATACATATTTTTTTTTATTATATTTGCGACATAAATGGATTATGCTTCCATCTATTTGGATATTTTGTTTCTATTTTTTTACCATAATTGAGTTAAAGTCATTTAAATCCTCCAATGTAATACTTATATGACAAGTGGGTTTCTGTGTTGGATAACCGCGTCCCCGAGCTCTAGGTCGAAATCTTTGAAAAATAGGACCTTCATTCACTTCAGCCATAAGGACAAATAAAGAGCCCTTATCTATATTCATATTGTGATATGCATTTGCGGCTGCAGAACGAAGTACTTTTAATATGGGATACCATGCTCTATGAGGCATCCAATTCAGTATCGAAAGTGCCTCCATATAGGTACAACCACGAAGTTGATGAGCTACTCTACGTGCTTTATTAGAAGACATACGTACATGTTTAGCTACAGCTCGTATTTTTCTAGCTGAAGCCCTATTTATAAAAATCATCTTCATCCTCCACAATGAATTAATGTTTACTATTTATATACAACGATACTTTTTTATTGTTTCTCTCTCTTTTTTTTTTTTCTTTTGTTGCTTTTATTTTTTTTTTTTTTTATCGTTTTTCGATTTTTTATCCTTTTTCGCATGTCCCTCAAAAATGGAAGTAGGTGCAAACTCTCCTAATTTGTGGTTTATCATACCATTTGTTATAAAAATGGGTAAATGTAGCTTTCCATTATGAACAGCTATGGTATGACCAATCATTGCGGGTACAATGGCAGATCTTCGGGACCAGGTGAGTATTATCCTCTTCTCTTTATTGATGTTTAGATCATCTATTTTACTCAACAAATCATCAGATACAAAAGTATTTTTTCTTAGTGAACGTGCCATGGTTAATTACCTTTCTTTTTATTGATAGAAAAGAAAAAATGGATTTACAACGATGTTTATTCCTACTTACGTCGACGAAGGATTGAAACATCACTATATTTATTTCTTTTCCGACTTTTTCTTCCAGGTGCGCTATAGCCCCAAGGGGTCAGGGGTTTTTTTCTGCCAATTGGAGCTCTTCCTTCACCGCCCCCATGAGGATGATCCACAGCATTCATAACTACTCCTCTTACTTCAGGACGTTTACCCAGCCAACGTTTCGACCCAGCTTTACTTAAAATTCTATTTTTCCATTTAACGTTGCCTACTTGTCCAATTGTTGCTGAGCAGTTCTCAGATATTAAACGAACCTCCCCAGATGGTAATCTTAATGTGGTCAATCGACCTTCTTTTGCGATCAATTCTGCCCATATTCCGGAGTATAATAAGTTAATATGTAATCTTTAACACCAGCTTTGAATCCGACACTTGCTTTAGTCTCTGTTTTTGGTGACATAAATAAGTCCCTCCCTATGATTTATTGGTTAATAGCTCTTACAAGAACGAGGTCTACTCGACCTGGGTGTCGAACGTAAAGAATCACTTTTGTATTTCAAAATTTTTGTACAAAATACACATTTTGTAGCCTTTATTGTCAAAAAGGCTTCTCTTTCAAGTGATATTGTATCATGTTATGTATGTATGACGCAACCCGATTTCTTATTTCGATTGACCTGCGGACCTTTCCGCAATTCTAATTTATTCTATATTAGAAGTAAATGCGATACATTTCATTTTAGGCGAAAAAGAAAATGAAAAAAATTGCAATAGCAGACGGTATGGGCATAGGTAGAAATGTGACTAGTTATTGGCTCAGCAAGTTGAAGACTTCCGATCGTTATCCATTTACTTCCAATTTCATTGGATGAATATCTATTTATCTCGACAAAATAGCATCAACAGCCTCTAGTCGTGTTCTAGCTCTTTTGAGGGCTACATCAGCCTCGATTGCTTGTCTTTTGCCTTCAGCTCGCGCACGATCAGCTTTAGCTAATCTAAAACTTTCCTGAGCCTCTTGAAGATCAATATCAATACCTCTTTCTGCATTATTTACCAATAATGTTATTTCATTATTGTCTATCTTGGCAAAACCGCCCATCAAAGCCATAGTTGACCATTGGGCATTGAGTCGTATTTTCATGACAAGTAAGAAAAATATCTTAATAATTTGTGGCACTTTCTTACTTAATTTGGGAATAATTAATAGTAAACTAGCCTAATGTTGCCTTGATTTAGTGTTGTAATGTCTTTTACACATTCACATTAAGTTTAGGGCCCTTTTAAACTGAATGGACTTAACTATGCCTTATTTAGGGTGTTGTAAAGTGTATCCTTACACTTTCAAACTAATCTAGGGATTCATTAATTAATTGAGGATAATTGGCCTTAATAAGACCTTTTATTATGTATCCCAAGGCTTATTTCAACTGAAATCATGAAAAAATCAATAAATACATGTTTAAAATTCTAACCTCCTGACATTCTCTCACCTCGAAAATCTAGGGTGGGACCCATATGCCACCTTGGGGTATGAGTCCCACTTGGGGCCCTTTTAGAGTTTTAAGCAGAAAATCATTGTTTTCAATTCAAATTTTGTGAATTTTTGCATTTGGGATCTAATAAATGGTAAATTAGATTGAATGCCTATATAGCTAAGGTTTCAAAGCATTATTTCACTAAGAATTTTCAAGCAAGAGATTTCCACCTAGAACTAGAAATTTCAAGAGACATTTTCAAGCATTCAAGAGGTGATTATCAAGCATTTTAGAGCATCAATTCAAGATTCAAGCATCATGTCAAGGTCTTCATGCATCATGTTTGTTTGTGAGCTAACATCTTGATGTAACATTTGTGATCCAAGTTCAAGCATTCAAATTCATATCAAGTTTCATGATCAAGATCTACATCCACTGAAGTCAATTCATATAAGTTATAGATCTACACTCCAAGGATTCAACAAGGTTTGGTGAGTTGTTACATTCATTTGTTCATTCATCATTCATTCATGTTATTTAAATTCATTTCAAAGTTTGATTACTCAAACAAGGTCTCACTGAGGCATACCCCTATCCACTAACAAAATAATATTTTTCTCTCTCTTATGATGTGTATTTTGCAGATTTAGGTGAACAAGACTCATTCACCCAACTTGGCGATTTAGTCCCTGAGATAGCCTTTTGAAAAAATTCAATAGTGCCAGATCTAGGTTTGAAAGATTCAAAACAATCCTAAAAATCGTAGAGTGAGACTCATACACCCAACCTGGCATATTAGTCTCGTTATAGTTTTTTATCATTGTTTAGTAGATTCTGATAAACTCCTAGAAGATTCTAGATCCTACCCAAAACCCCTAAACTAGGATTAAATCACCCAACCTAGTGTATTAGTCCTAGTGCACTTCAAAAGGAATATTTTCAGAGTTTTAGACTTTGCTTTGACTCCATCATTCTTCTAGGTACTTTTTTGTTTCATTTTTTTTATCAATTTGATTTCATGCTTTCAAGTTTCTAGGGTTTTGTGCATAAGTATTTGCATTTCACCTTGAAGCATCATTTAATGGTGAACCCTCATTTAATCACACAAACCCTTAGTACCTTCCCTCAATTGAGTCACTTGGTTGAGGGATCTTGGTTTCCTAATGAACCAAGGCATGAAAAAGGTCCCTAAGTTCCATCTCCTAAAAAGGTGGAAAACTATTTCCTTTGTGTTCACTATACACTACCCCTGAGATAGAGATTATCCAAAAAATAATGCTATTTATAGAGATATTTTTAGTCAAAAAAATACTGCACTTCTTTGCAAAAAAATATTCAAGGGAAAAACTTAAATTACTCCCTTACATCATCTTTAGAAGGTAGGATATTCTTGTAAATTACCTTTTATTTCTCTCAAGTTGCAACCCAATTTTATTTTTCTAAGGTGATAATATGACTTTGACATTCAAATTCCATGCAAAATTCCCGAGCCTCATTTATTTTTCTAGGATCTTTCATTTTATAACCCACCTGCATTACTTTGATGAACACTCCAGATAATGATTCCAACCACATATAGACTGCTTCTCTTAAAAAACTGAATTGTGTCTTTAATTGGTCTCTCTAGTCCAGAAGAAATATCAACTGTACATGAAGATTCTTAAATTGATCCCTAGTGGATCCATCCATATCTCTTGATAGATTATAGCCTATTGTGTCATCTGTGACTCAATAGAGTCAATCTAAATTTTGATATCTTTGGTGGAGCTTGGCCATTTCAAGAAAAAATGATAGATTTGTTACCTCATTCACAAAACCTTTAAAAATTTGTATGTTTTCCTATAATTTATTGTGTGCATTAGAACATTGGTTAGAATCTTCACCCATTTTCTTATCTTTTATCTTTCTTAAGGCCTCTTGTTCTTCCTTTTGTTCTAAGTGAGAGGAGAGATCCTTAAAAGAATCCATTAAGATCTTTAGCTTTTGTTCTGGAGGTAGGGAGACATCAATGTTTACTTCTGGTAGACCTTCTTAAATAATCTTGACTACCTCATCAACTAATTCTCTCTTCTTTGCATGTTCTTGTAGTATTTATTTTCTTGCGAAAGTATGCAAAACATCACCAAGTTGTAGCTTATGGAGGGGAGAGATTTTTTCCAAGTCAACATGTCCCTCATGTGTTGGAATTTTAAAAAGTTGAGGAGTTACCATAGGTTGAAACTACATATGCAGTCCTATAAGGTCTTTGAAAGAATCTATAGAAGAACCCTAACCTTTGTTCATAGAAGCATCTTTCTTCTCTACTGTAACCTCCTTTGCATCCTAATTTTTCTCAGGGTCGCCTCCTTATTTTTTTCTATCTTCATACCACAAACATCTTTCGATTTGTGCATACAGGAAACATCTTCTCCTTCTTTCTATCTAGAGGTTCATTGTACTTTTTGTTGATCTTATTTGTTATGTTCATTTGTATCTTCTAGAGAAGTCAAATCAAGAAGTGTTCCTCAAAGGGGAGCCACCCATTTCACCTTGATCATTTTGTGTACTTTTGTTCATGTTACCTCTAAAAATTGCACCCTATGCAAAGTTATGAAGACTAAGCTTTCTAGAGAAACATGGGATCATCTCAAGGCTGTGGGTCACCTAAGATTGAAATGAACCTTTGGAGAAGGCTAGCTTCCTTTGGTGTCACCTAAACTATCAATTCTGTGAGGGGAAAGGGAGAAGGAGTACATGTAAATAAAACTAAGGTGATACACCGAATTGATGAGATTAATGGAATACCTAGACTGCGCTTGAAAATTGTCGATGATCATAAGGATACACATCAAATTCTATGAGCTACACATTAACATATCACAAATAGGTTTGAAGCACATGCTTTTTCAATAAGGGAAAATATTTTCATAGAATAGAATCTATGTGTGATTATGTAAACACAGTTTGTGATTCATGTAATGGTGCTTTTTACAAAGGAATGAAACATCAGTTAAAGTTGTAAAAGGAATGAAGGAATTCACAAGATGACTTGATCATTAACCTGAAATGCACAACACTTTGCAAGAACGGTGATGGAAAAAATGAAGCATCAAAAGAGGCCAGGAAAACTCTGTCCTTTGTATTCCAAAAATTGAAGTGAGTTACAAAGCATACACCAGATGAGGAAGGATTGCTAAAAATCACTAACTCTTTTGAATGCATTATCCGAACTCACTTCAAAGAGGCAAAAAAAAATTCCCGATATACAAAAGATGTTGGCCCCTTAGGGCTTACAAAAATATCCAATTTTTTTTGGAAAACCTCTCCCTTAGATCATTTAATGGAGTTAATGTTGTGTTCGATTGCATCCCTGCTGTCCATGTCGGTGAAGAGTCATTCCCCAGAGAAGCCTTTAGATCTTTTGTAGCTACCAAATGTATTTACTTCTGGTCCTCGTTTCCTCCTTGAACCTCTTCGGCCAAGCTGCCTTGAATGCTTCTGACTTCAGAGCAAATCCATGTCGATTGACATTCTGTTGATCTTTTGGCACTGGTCAAGCTGCCAACGATGCACCCATAGCTCTCTCTAATTGGATGGGCACATTCCACATGGATTCCCCTACAGTCAAAATCTTGTTCAGTCAGAATTGCATCTCAGAAAGACACTGTAAGTGTCTCACCGATGCGATTATGCTCCTCTGCAGCTATCGGCATAACATGGAACTGTCGATGAGAGCTCTTATTGAGCTCAAAAGTCATACCGATATCCTTGAAACCATCGTCAAGACACAACTCCTTCACTGAGACATCATGTCAGAATCCCCATTCTTTGGTGAACTCCTTCATTTTGGGGAGACTCCGATCAATCGTTGGGACATCACAACGATGACACCTTTTTTCCCCCGAGCTCCAAACTCTTTCAACAAGATTTGACCCCATCAACCGGACATCTTAGTGAAAGCGCAAACCCTTCAATGAGCTCACTTTGCTTCGGGGAGACATCCCTGTGTCGACGAGATGTCATGGTGAGCTCCCTCATTTCTTTTGAGCTCAAATATTTCATCGATGAGACTCTTCGCTATTGGCGGGGCCTCTCATCGAGCTCCAGATGTTTTACCGAATGCACCCCTCTATCGGAAAGAGTTTATTGATGTCATCCTGAACGTATTCCACTCTACCAAGCTCTACACTTCTTTCAGCAAGACTCTGGCAGGTCAAGAAGACTTCATAGTGAGGTCCAATAGTCATACCGATATCCGCTTCTGTCACTGAGACCACACCATGTCAGCAAGACATTACTGCAATGGCTAGAAGTTATACTGATGTCATATATGTCGGGGAGACCTCCTGCATTCAGGGAGACCTTATGGCGAAGCTCAACCACTTCCCCAGGCTCAAACATCCCTTCGGTGAGACACTAATACCTCGGTGAGACATTACATGCCAATATCAATTTCTCTTGGCGAGGCCCTCGCTAGTCACCGAGACATCTTGGCGACTTGACCCTCCTTTTAGCGAATTGGGGTTTTGTTGTGGTGACTTTCATGTGTCAGCGAGACTTCCTGTCGAGCTTCTCACTTTACACTGAAGGCACAAGGCTCGTCACCGTGACTTTTTGTTATCGATGAGACCTCCTGCTGAGCTCACTTCCCTTCATTGACACTGCTTTCCTTCGGCGAGACATTTCTCGTCGGTGAGACCTCTTGCCGACATCCTCCCCTCTCGATGAGACCTTTGCTATCGGGGAGACACCCACCGAACTACTTCTTGTTGCCGAGACCTTGGCCTGTCGCTAGGACATTTTCCCAAGATGTCATCCCCTGCTGAGAGCACTTTATTTCGGTGTAACCTTATTTGATCGGCCAGACCTCATGGAAATGATGCCCCCATTTTAGTGAGGCCCCTTCTAGTTAGTAAGACCTCTGGAAAGTCTTGGCGACTTTCTCCTTAGAGGATTTTCATGCCAAACTTGACCAAGGAAAGCTTTCCAACTGAGCTCCCTGTGACCTAGCATCAGATGCAATGATTTTTCCCCTTGTGAATGCTCCATTTGGCCTTCTCAAACATCTGTCACATGATTTATCCTGCTTGATTGAGCCTGTGGGTAAAAATTGGGCAACATTTCTAGCGACCTTTGCTAGACCTTTGCCTACTAAACATGGAAAAACAATAGACAAAACTTGTCCATTGGGTATGGAGTCATTAGGAAGCTCAGAAAATAAAACATCAACTTTGCACATAGCTACAACTTGGTTGAGACTCATAGAACACAACAGGTTGCTAAAAAACAACAAAACTGGAGAGGCTGAAAAGGAACTATATATTGTGCTGGAACAACACCAAGGAAAAGGAAAACAATTAAACTAAAATGCAGAAGCACTTATTAGAAAAAAATCCTAAACTAATATGTACAATGGCGGGACTCATCAGACTTGAAAACAAGGCTTGAGGTGTATCCCATTAACTGGGATAGGAAGTATTTCACCTTCTATTGTGGCCAGTTGATAAGCATTGTGTTCTTTGTAGTGTTTGATAATAAATGGGCCTATCCATATATTGTCAAACTTGGTGTGATGGCCTGGCCTGCTTTTCAGAACATCCCATTTGAGAACAATATTGCCCTCTTTAAAATTCTTGGCTGTAGCTTTCTTGTCAAACGTTCTCTTTGTTTGGAGTTGATGATACTCCAAAGCTTTCATTGCTTTGTCTCTCACTTCCTGGAGCTCCATGAGCTCTACATATCTCATAGACATTGGGTCCTGTTCCTCAAACATCTCTAACTGGTGAACAATGTCTAGAGCTGGAAGCTCTATGGATAGAGGTAACCTGGCCTCCTTACCATAAACAAGCACATATGGTGAATTACCAATATACACCTTAGGAGTCACTCTGTTTTCCCAAAGTGCATACTTTAATTTAATGTGCCAGGTCCTTTGATTATCCTCCACTGTTCTTTTGATAATCTTAACGAGACTCTTATTTGTGCTTTCAGCTAAACCATTACCTTGAGGGTAATAATTTGAGGATGTATTCAAATGAATGTCATGTTTAACGGCCCAATCAGTTACTCTTAGACCTACAAATTCTAGAGCATTATCAGATATGATAGAGTCAAGAACTCCAAATCTGGTGACTATATCCTCATAGAAGCTCAAAACTGAAGACTCCTTTTCTTCTTTCAACGATGTCGCCTCTGTCCACCATGTGAAATAATCCATAGCAGTGAGCACCCACTTGTGACCAGCACTACATGGTGGGTTAATCATCCCAATAAAGTCAATGCCCCATCTCATGAAGGGCTGGTCCACTTGAATTGGATGTAGAGGAATAGCAGGAAACTTTTCCTTTCTTGAAAATAGAGCACATTTGACACACTTTCTTGACCATGCATACGCATCTTTAAATAAGATGGGCCAATAGTAACTAGCTCTCATTATTTTCCATGCAGTAGTTCTGGGAGCAAAGTGACCTCCTGCAGCTTCATCATGAGACTCATAAAGTACCTTTTCAATCTGATCACTATGAATACATCTTAACAGAACACCATTCAGATCCTTTGTAAATAGAACACCATCTACTAGCACATAGGGTATGGACTGTAGTCTGAAGTACCTTCATTTAGCTCTGACTAAACCTGGTGGACACTCACCAGTTTGTAAAAAAGGGGCCATGTCTTGAACCCAATTACTTGTTACCAGAGGCACATCATTTTGAGCATCCTGAAACTCATTCGTATTAGCAAACACAACATCCTTTCTTAATTCATTTTCACTGCTTGACCCTATAGCAAGCTGTTCACATAGACCTTTACCTCTAACCAGTTTGGTAATTTTGATATCCACATCATATTCCATGACCTTAGTGATCCACCCTGGTCTTTTTTCATTCAGATCTTTATTCAACAAAAATTCCTTGATAGTTGGGTGTGCAACCATGACATGAATTTTATTATTAGAGACTAAAGGATTGAATTTCTTTAGGCTTCTGATTACAGAGAGAACATGCTTCTCAACAAATTTATACCTCTCTTCGTAATCAGCAAGTACTTGACTAAAGAAGGCTATGCGTTGTTCTAAATTATCATTATTCTTCTGTACTAGGATAGCAGAGATTGAACCAATGCTGCCAAAAGCATACAAGAAGAAATCTTTAGAGAAATCTGGATTAACCAATGTTGGGGTTGATGCTAATGCCTCCTTGATCTCTTCAAAACTACGCTTTGCTTCTTTTGTCCAACTAAAAATTGCACTCTTTTTAAGCATGGCAGTCAAGGGCTGTAGCAAATTTGCAACATTAGGAATAAATCTTCTTAGAAGGCTGATTCTCCCTAAAAAGCTTTGCAATCCTTTCTTGTGATTGGGTAATGGCAGTTCAAGTATAGCTTTGACTCTTTCATGATCAATGGTGACTCCATCCTTTGATACTATATGGCCTAATAGTTTACCTTCATGAACTGCAAAAATACTTTTTGTAGGATTGAGGGATATCCCATACTCCCTGCATTTTTTAAAAACTTGCTTGAGATGTAACAAATGCTCCTCTGCCTTCTTTGAATATATAGTAATGTCAGCTAAATAAATCAGCATAATCTTATTGATCAAACTTTGAAACGCCATGTCCACGCCCCTCTGAAACGTGGCACCAACATTAGATAAACCAAAAGGCATCCTTTTGTATGCCATGGTGCCCCACTTAGTTGTAAAAGCAGTTTTGAACTGATCTTCCTCTTTAACCAGCACTTGATTATAGTGCGAAAAACCATCTAACAAGGAAAATCTTTCAGAACTGGCAACTACTTGTAAGATTTGTTCTATGGAGGGCAGTGGGTAGTGATCTTTCAAAGATGCTCGGTTAAGATCCCTAAAGTCTACACAAAGTCTTATTTCACCATTCTTCTTCCTAACCGGTACAAGGTTAGAAACCCATGAAGTTTGCTTAATAGGAAAGACAATACCCCCCTCAACTAATTTGGTCAGCTCTTTAATCATTAAGGGCTCAAGCTTAGGATTCAAGGGCCTTTGTTTCTGCCTTACTTTCTTAGCATTAGGTTCTAACTCAATTGTGTGCTAAGCAATAAGGGGATCAAACCCTTTCAAATCTGAGTATTCCCAAGCAAAGACATCATGAAATTATTGGCATAAGGCAACAAAAGATTTTTTATCTTCATGTGAACAAATTTTTCCTATCTTAAGGAGTTTACCTTTGAAAATCTCTAGTTCTTCATAATGCTCTTGTCTAATTTGCAAGCCAACTTTACCCTTTTTAAGCTGATTGTCAGTACTGAAAATTGACTCTAGGGTGACAAGACCCTTGGGTAATTTATTTGTCTTCAGCTATATGAATTGATCATCATACTTCTGCTTAAGTTTTGCTTGATTAACTATGGAGAACTAATCTTCCTCGAGCAAAAAAGAAAGAATTTGTTCATCGCTATCAAAAACTTGCCAGTGAATGTTGTTATCAGAAATTGATGGCCTGACTACAACCTTTACATACTATTGTACTTTCTCTTTTCTAATGTCACCTGGAATATCAAATTGTGCCCCAATGGCTGCAAGCCTATCAACAGGTTTGTTCTAGTTCCTCAGAATAAACACTAAGTTAAAGGCATCAAAATCCTCAAGCATATTCCATACTCTGTTTCTATAAGATTTTAGTGTGTCATTTTTAGCAACATTCAGGCCTCTTATTTGATTGACAATTAATTCACTATCCCCATGAACCTTCAAGCGGGTTATTCCTCTCTTCCTTGCCCACTCAAGACCTTGAACAAGGCCCTCATACTCAACAGTATTATTAGAACATGCAAAAGAAAAATGAAAAGCTGAAAAATACTTATCACCCTATGGAGAAATCAACATTGCACCTCCACCTGCTCCATTCTTGCTTCTGGAACTATCAAAGAACATTTCCCAAAGTCCACCTTGCTATTGCAGTAGCTAACCTGAATCCTTTTCAAGGTTTGGAATCTCTGCGTTAGGCTCAAGTATGACATAGTTACCAATACCAACATCTCAAATGAGGTCTTTAGGACTATCCAACGCATTTTCAACTACCCATTCATGTAGAAGCACATCAGGAGCAACTTCTGCTTGAAGTTCTTGAGTAGTAGCCAACTCACTATCAGTGAAAACAACACAATTTGTGTCTGCAGCAACAGGAGCAACATTGATGGGTGTTGGGTTATATGGCTCAATGTGATCTTTAGCCAACCTTTCAAATTTAATGGTAACCCTGGGGTTCCATATCTTGTTCTAAATAGCATATGTGACCAATCAGCTGACACATAACCGCCTATCTTGGTTGTAAAGTCTCTTGATAAGCACAAGGAAAAGAAAGGTGGAAGGTCTATGACACATATGTCTTGGGGAACTGAAAAATTAGGGCAAGCATGAAGGGTAAGACTCAAATCTTTAATGATGCCCAGTGTATTAACAGAGGTACCTTCTAATTGGATTACTCCTTTCTCTAAAGGCTGATACTTTAGCCCAAGCTTGCTATCAATCTTCTTTGGCATCACAGAGCTACTAGCTCCACTATCTACCATATAGTTGTGAACTAAAATATCACCAATGATCACTAACACGTAAAAGGGTGGTGGTTTGACTTCTTTTCCTGCCTCTTTGCTAGGTTTTTTATCATTTTCTTGAAGATTATTTATCAAAACAGTCCTAACTTGACCTATTGGAGACTCAGATTCATCAGACATTTTCAAACTTGTTAAGGCTGACTGTAACATATCCTTTTGACCTAGGATGACTAATGAATCCCACATAGACATCGTTACATTTGTCCTTTTCATACTATCAATAATGTTAAAGGGTACTGCTGGGTTTACCTTATGATGTACCTTTACACCAGCATGATCATCTTGCAAACGTGGCTGCTCCTGCAGTGGGAGTTGTTGATTTCCTTGCAAACCACTAGTCACTTGAGATGTAGATGGTTCAACAGTTGATGCCTTTCCTTTGTTGGTTGCTTGATCAAGCTCGAAAGCTCTTTTCTTTTCCCTAGTGTTAGCTATGATTGAGGAATTATCTACATTCAATCCACATAATTCTTGACCTTGCTAGTTGAGTAGGGTAGCATCATTTGCAAACTGATCTTGGTGTTGTGGAGATGACTCATTAAGTGCATGTTGTTGTGAGCTTGATGCATTTTGTACCATCAGTGCTTGATTGATGATTCCATTTGAGCAATTAGCTTGATTGTGAGGTTGGTTACAGGGGTAACACCACTCTTAATCTGTTGCTAAGTTATTTTGAATCGGGATAAGATCCTTGACTATACTAACAGGTGCTAGAGCATAAGCCTGAAAAGGTCTTGTGTTCACATTCTGCCTTGGGCCCTGGTAATTTCCTTGGTAAGCTTGTCTATTACCTTGATATGCTTGTTGCTAACGTGAACTCTGTTGTTGATAAGGCCTGCTATATGATTGCTGCTTCAAATGCGTCTAGTAGAGAAACATCCCCCATTGATTGTATCATAACTGAAATATCGCTATTTATAGCTCTAAGATAATACAAGAAGGCATACTCAGGTGAAGGCCTCACTATTGCAGGTATTCTATCCTAGGTTCTTTGAAATCTGAAATTGAAGTCATTCATCCACTCCTGAGGGGCCCTCTTAATCGTAGTCAATTGTTCCAACAAGGACAAATTATCAGATCTGTCCTGAAATTGTTTATGCAGTTTGTCTCCAAATTCGTCCCAAGTTGCAATTGAACTGACTGCTAAGCCCCTATACCATTGTACAACTCTTCCTTTCAGTGAAGTAGCCAATAATCTCACAGCAACATCCTCTTGAGTTATGTGATGGACTCTACATAATGAAGCCACATCTCGCATGTGTTCAACCGGGGTAGTCTAATCTTCCCCAGTGAAAGTTGGCAGACTCTTCAAGGTTGCCATTGGAATGTCCTTGTGTTGTTCCAAATTTAAGGGACTCCCTCCATTGAAAGCAACAAATAGTTGATTTCTTGGAGCAGCCATTGGAGGTGGCTGAGGCAGATTTACTGGCACTCTAGATGAAATGAAAGATGGGATAGTAATATGGAATCTCACGGATGGAGGAGTAGACTTGTCTCTTCTAGTATAAGAAAATGTATTCCCTGGCCTTTCTATTGCTCTGCCTTGTCTTCTTGGTGGTGATAGCTGTAATACTCAAAAGGAACTAAGTTGCTCCTTGTCTGAACGCTTCTCATAAACTGTAGAAGGCGCTGATTCTAAAATTCTTTCTCTCTATGGAGTCACCAAGTATGCACAATTAACTTATGTAAAGTTTGGAACTCACTGGTTGCATACTAAACCAACAACATAATGTGGAACTTGTCCCACCGAGCGTGCCAAAACTGTTACCTCTAAAAATTGCACCCTATGCAAAGTTATGAAGACTAAGCTTTCTAGAGAAACATGGGATCATCTCAAGGTTGTGGGTCACCTAAGATTGAAATGAACCTTCGAAGAAGGCCGGCTTCCTTTGGTGTCACATAAACTATCAATTTTGTGAGGGGAAAGGGAGGAGTACATGTAAATAAAACTAACTAAGGTGATCCACCAAATTGATGAGATTAATGGAATACCTAGACTATGCTTGAAAATTGTCGATGATCATAAGGATACACATCAAATTCTATGAGTTACACATTAACATATCACAAATAGGTTTGATGCACACACTTTTTCAATAAGGGAAAAGGTTTTCACAAAATAGAATCTGTGTGATTATGTAAACATAGTTTGTGATTCATGTAATGGTGTTTTTTACAAAGGCATGAAACATCAGTTAAAGTTGTAAAGGAATGAAAGAATTCACAAGATGACTTGATCATTAACTTGAAATACACAACACTTTGCAAGACTGGTGATGGAAAAACTGAAGCGTCAACAGAGGCCAAGACAGCTTTGTCCTTTGTATTCCAAAAATCGAAGTGAGTTCGGATAATGCATTCAAAAGAGTTAGTGATTTTTAGCAATCCTTCCTCATTTGGTGTATGCTTTGTAACTCACTTCAATTTTTGGAATACAAAGGCCCGAGTTGTCTTGGCCTCTATTGATGCTTCATTTTTTCCATCACCGTTCTTGGAAAGTGTTGTACATTTCAGGTTAATGATCAAGTCATCTTGTGAATTCTTTCATTCCTTTACAACTTTAACTGATGTTTCATGCCTTCCTTTGTAAAAATCACCATTACATGAATCACAAACTGTGTTTACATAATCACACATAGATTTTATTATGTGAAAATATTTTCCCTTATTGAAAAAGCATGTGCATCAAACCTGTTTGTGATATGTTAATGTGTAGCTCATAGAATTTGATGTGTATCCTTATGATCATCGAAAATTTTCAAGCACAGTCTAGGTATTCCATTAATCTCATCAATTCAGTGTATCACCTTAGTTAGTTTTATTTACATGTACTCATTCTCCCTTTCCCCTCACAGAATTGATAGTTTTGGTGACACCAAAGGAAGTCGGCCTTCTCCGGAGGTTCATTTCAATCTTAGGTGACCCACAGCCTTGAGATGATCCCATGTTTCTCTAGAAAGCTTAGTCTTCATAACTTTGAATAGGGTGAAATTTTTAGAGGTAACAGTTCACCTAAGGAGTAGTCACCTCATTCAACTTATCATTTTTTTTCTATCCCATCATCACTAGTTATATACTCTCAAAAGTAGATAAATATATGTCTTGTGTAGAAACATTAGGTGTGTCTTGCAGAATGATATCATACAAAACATTTTCCAAACTTCTCATCTTAGCCTTCATCTCGTCAAGGATCTTTGTTGTATTGTCTTCGGTTTCTTTCAACATCCTTTCTATCTCATCTTTGTCACTCCCCATTAGAGTGTTTACTCTCTCCTTGGTCCAAAACTCTTGTGCTTTATTTTGAGAAAGTTTCACTCTTTTGTCATGTGAGATGGATAGACCAGCCTTCTTTAAGGCTTGTTGTCTTATTTTAGCTTCTTTTGCCATGGATTCATTTCTTTTGTTGCTAAGAATACTGTTAAACTTGGTAGAAGTTGATCAATAATCTCATTAAGATCTATATTAAATCTCATCATATACATGGCTATGGAATTTTCAATTGTAGCCTTATTAGTGGAAGTTATTTTATCATATAAATCAGCTATATCTTTCAATGCTCCATGCTCTACAATATCATTAATTGTTGCCTCAAGCTATAGAGGCTCATGCTTAGGTGCTTTCAGAGAAGCCTTCCTTATCTTTTGTACTTTTTATTTTCTTTTATCTTTAGATGTTTCTTATTCATCACCTTGTTTTTCTCTCTTTTCTCTTAAATATAAAGGACTCCACTTTCCTTTACTCATTTTCTTTATCATCTTTCACATTTATAGGAGTAATATTTTCCTTGCTTTCCTTCTATTTAGGTCTTGGTTTCTTCTTCTCTATAGTCTTGATTTGCACTGGTGTTTTAGTAGCAACCCTTTTTCTACTAGGATTTTTAGTAGGTCTGAAAGGTTTAGAAAGTGTAGGGTGAGTGTAGGATCATGGGGGTCCCAAAAGAGGCGATATGACAAAAAAATGGCTAACAATTTTTTTTAATCCAAATTTGATGAAATGAAAAGGTTTATTGAGAAAATTGTTAGCTCTCCACCAATATAAGATATTTATTATTTTGAATTTAATAGTTTTTATTTTTACATAAATTATGACTAAATTCTTGACTGATAGGCTAATTGAAAAACATCTCCAATTCTCAAATGATTTCACATTTTTTGAATCTGGAAGATGCAACACATTCTATGCTTCCCATACTATAGGATAAAAAGAATAAAAATGGATTTCATAAATTTTTGACCAAGTTATGGTGGTCAGATAAACAAGTTTTAATATTTTTTAAAAGTTCTAATAAAAAATTCATAACTAATTATTTACTTGCAAAAAAATTATAACAAAAATGTGGCACATCTGAGTATGTATCCTTTACTTATATTTAAAGTTTCAATTTTTTTTCTTGTACTTAGGTTGGTTAGACATACACCTACTTTTTATTTTTTCCTAAAAATTTAGTATTGCTACATTGAAATTTGAAATTTTCACAAAGGGTAAGTGCATGGATCTGTGACACAATTTTTATGCCAAATTAAACAAAAACGTGAAAAAATGCTAAAAAAGAGCATTTGGTTCACGCCAAATGAGAAATTCATTTGGAACATGTAAAATTTTGTATATGCCAAATGAATTTCTCATTTGGAATGCACCAAATGTAAAAAATGATTTAAAATCCAAAAAATGTATTTCAACCTTCATTTTCTATTGAACTCGTGACTTGGCTTGTAGTTTTCTTCTCTGCAACTCACGCTCGCAAAATCTCTCCCATTTTTTGCACTCTTAGCTTGCAATTCTTCATGAGGATGTCACCAACATGTCAGAGAGGTCAAATATTGAGAAGAGGTATGTATTTTTATTCTATTTATTTCAAATTTGATTTAGAATGTAAATTGAAATAGGTTTTTATAATAAAAATTTGTTCCAATTCTTAGGGAATGAATCTCCACCTCGAAACACTGAGAATCCATAATCACCCCCTAACAAAGAGCCTCCTATATAAGAACAACCTAAAACCCCTCCATCAATTCATAGGCATCCTCAAGGAACACAAGAAAATATCCTAAATCAAATTGAAAATAATAAAAAGGACATTGAACAAACAATTGGAAGATTAACCAAGCATGTTGAAACCCACCCTTATAGGAGAGGGATTACCAAATCATTGAATTCAATTGTATCTCATGTAGAAGAAATGAGTGAGAAAATATTTTTTGGTCAAATAAGAGGCATGAGATGAGACAATTTTATGCTAGTGGTTTGTCATATGTAGATGTGAAAAAACAAAAAAATAGTAAAGCTGACTTGTGTACCCTATTTACAGACCTGAGAACCAACACACCTTTGTCTCATGCATATAGGAGGTTCCCTATCCATTGGTGCCACCATGAGTTAATTAAAAATAAAATTTGGGAGCAGTGGTGGATGGTATTTGACCAACCTCCTTGCAATAACCATGAGGTACCACAATAATTTTTGAGGAAAATCTATTATGAGTTTGTCCTCAATAAGATGGAAAATTATTTTGACATCTTAGAATTTTAGGGTAGAGGTGGGGGCTCCACACATGATAAACCTGCTACATGATGTAATCCAGAGTTGGCATTGAGACCCTTGGCCAAACCCATGGTGGAGCATGTTGGCGTTCCTTCCATTGTTAAGGACAGTGTAGAGGTGGGCACGGTGGAGTTGATTAGCTCTCTCACCCAAACCATTATACAGTGTGTGAGGCCTCTAGTAGAGCCTGGTGTGGAGGAGATGTGTAGGCCCTGAACTCCGCCCCACCATTGTGGCACTTGTGGTGTTGTTTGCACGTACGATTATCAAAGTGCTTAGGATGTAGAAAACCTACATTAGTTGTAGAGGCGATAGATTTCACAGATGATTTGTTGAATAATACATTCGACATTGACACTTAGGTAAAATTCAGCAAGTACATTTAATTTTTGTATTAAATTATATTTTGAAATTAAAGAATAAATAAATTAGTATAATATTGATATGATGAAATTTTAGGGTCAGAGTGTTCATGAGATCTGCTCCATTCTTGTAGACCCTTATTCATTCTCAATGTTGAGTCCATAGGTATGCAACTAGTATTAAAGATATTATTAATGCATTTGAACAGTTGAATGTTATATTTGAACGTTTGTTTCATAGCATGCTTTGGATGTCAAACAGTTTCCTAGTGGACCTTCAACCTCCACACATCACAATTCATGTCCTCAAACAACTTTCACTTAGGTAGCCTTTATTCATTACTGGTGTTGTAAGATAATGTTGGCTAGTTTTCTTAATTTTACGTATACAAATCTAAAAAATTGATGAGAAACACAAACATTGGTTGGTCTTGTGAGATCCTAATTATATTTACCATTCAACATCCATCTCATTTTTCCATTCCTTTCATCACACATATTTTAACCATTTTATATCACATATCCCAATCTTTAACACCTTATATATTATACCACCTTCCTCCATATTTCATCTTATACAAATATTGTTACAAGAAACCTTTCCTTTTGCTCATTATTGACCAAATCTCTAATACATTATTACTACACACATCAATTCCCACTTCATGTCCTATATTCAAACCTTAGACACAACCTAATTCATTTTATGGTCGAATATTCCCTCCTAATTACTTCCCATTAACCTCTAGTATAGTTAACTGTAAAAATGTTTTATTATCCCATCCTAGCTCATCCAAATAATCTCTACTAGTCCATTCTATGTTCCATCATCCCCTCTTGATCATGTCACATTATCTTTTCCTAATTCACTTTTTGTTCCTTTATTCCTTCCTAATCTCATCCCATTAACATTTAATAGTTCACCCTATTTTCCATGATCCCCCCTTAGCCCATCCCACTAATATCTTCTAGTCCATCCTATGTGTCATTATTCCCTTCTACTCCCTTCTTATTGTACCCATTATTATTTCACCCTATATGTTCCATGATCCCCTATGTTTCACCCTATGTTCCTTTATCCATTCTATGTTATACCATCTTTATCCACGTTTCATCCTAGATAACTCTTCTCTATTATTACTACACACAGGTCAAGTTCCCACTTCATGTACTATAGCCAAAACCTAGACACCTCCTAATTCACCCTATGTTGCATTATTCCCTGCTAATTGCATCCCATTAACCTCTGATTTTCCATCCTATATTTTGTTGTCCCAGCCTAGCCCATCCCATCAATCTATACTAGTCCATCCTATGTTTCATTAACCCCTTCTATTCCCATCCCATTACCCTCTCTTATTTCACCTTATGTTCCATTATCCCCTCTTGGTCTTGTCCCACTATCTTTCCCTAATTCACGCTATGTTCCTTTATTCCCTCCTAGTCCCATCCCATTAACCTCTAATAGTTCACGCTATATTTTGCTATCCCATCCTAGCCCATCCCATTAATCTATTCTAGTCCTTTCCATGTTCCATTATCACATTCGACTCCCATCCCATTGTACCCTCTATTATTTCACCATATGTTCCATTATCCTTTGTTGGTCTTGTCTCTTTATCCCTTCTATGTTATAGCACCTCCATCCAAATTTTATCCTATACACCATTAGAAGAAATATTTCATTCCACTCATTATTGACCAAAGTTGTCTTCTCTATTAGTGTTGCACACGTCAACAACCAACTTCATGTGCTATAGTAAAACCCTAGAAATGACCTAATTCATCATATGTTCCATTATACCTTTGAAAGTTGCTAGTAACATAGTAATCCTCACTTCATTCATGTGAACTTCACTGTGGCATTATCACTATGTTGGCAACATGCCATCATTAACATTAGTTCATCAACATATGCAATGTGAATCTCAATGAGCACTAAACTTTCACGTTTGCAAGAGTTTGGACTATCCCAGTGGACTTAGTGCTTTCACCATTCTATGATCTATAAGCACTATACTATAGTCTCAACTGAGGCCAACCATTTACTCTTTCATTTATGACAGTTATAAAGGGACTACCTGAACTTCTTTATATTACTATTAGATATGTTGTTTCATTTGTAGTTGTTGACATCAGACAACCTTGGTGATGTTGGTGGCATGATGGACGATGGGGTTGCTGCAACAATAGCTAGTTTTGATCCATTGAGAGAGGTATGTAATAGATTAGTTGATTTAACATTATATTTTATCTTTTATGGTCTATTATAGAAAATTTTCAGGATAATTTTATGTAGTTTAATTTCTATCTTGATGGTT
>VDFB02153763.1:0-32630 GCA_007258455.2 Sequoia sempervirens
AGAAAAAATTGTTGAAGAGATGCTAGAGGCAGGAATCATCAGGCATAGCCAAAGTGCTTACTCCTCACCTATGGTGATGGTAGGTAAGAAGGATGATACTTGGTACATGTGTCCAAATTATAGAGTGCTCAACATGTACACCATTAAAGATAAGTTTCCAATTCCAGTCATTGATGATTTGTTAGATGAATTAAATGGAGCTATGTTTTTTACCAAGTTAGATCTTAGATCTGGTTATCACCAAATTTGGATTAAGGAGGAGGATATTTGTAAGACAGCATTTCGGACTCATGAGGGTCATTATGATTTTTTGGTGATGCCATTTGGTCTTACCAATGCACCATCTACATTCCAAAGTTTGATGAATTCCATTTTTAAGAAGTTCTTGAGAAAGTTTGTATTAGTATTCTTTGATGATATATTGATTTACAGCAAGACTTGGGAAGAACATTTGCAACATGTGGACCAAGCATTACAAATACTTGAAGATCATAAACTCTATGCTAAGCCATCAAAGTGTGCTTTTGGTCTTACAGAGGTGGAGTATTTGGGACACATAGTTTCACATGAAGGAGTAAAGGTGGACCCTAACAAAATTAAGGCTATCATGGAATGGCCTATTCCAAAAACCATTAAAGCCGAGAGGATTCTTGGGATTGACGGTACTATAGAAGATTTGTGAAGAATTATGGTAGTATAGCAGCACCTCTCACCACTCTATTGAAGAAGGATTCTTTGCATTGGAATGAGTCTGCCAATACAACATTTGAGAGATTGAAGGAGGCTATGTGTTCAACTCCGGTACTTTCCACTCCTGACTTCACCAAAGAATTCATTGTGGAATGTGATGCTTCTGGAAATGGGATAGGAGCAGTGCTTATGCAAGAAGGTCGACCAATTGCTTTTGAGAGTCATCAATTAAAAGGTAAGAATCTACTAAAACCTATTTATGAGAGGAAATGCTAGCAATAATCCATCTTGGAGAATTGAAACAATGCGGCCTTATCTATTGGGTAGACATTTCAAGGTTAAGGCAGGATCATGATAGCCTAAAATATTTTTTGGAACAACGACTATCTTCTGAAGAGCAACAAAATGGGTCACTAAGATGTTAGGATATGACTTTGAGATTGTATATAAGAAAGGGAAAGAAAATATTGTCACAGATGCACTGTCAAGGAAGGATGAGAAAGATGAAGCCTTATTGTGTGCCCTTTCAATATTACAAGCAAATTGGGTGGAGGAAGCCAAAGTAGAGTGGAAAAATGATGTTGCGACTAGTAATCTCATCGAGCAATTAAAAAGTGATCCTAGTAGTTCAGATAAGTTTTGTTGGAAGGGAGATACTCTTTGGTATAAAGAGCGTTTGTATCTCTGCCAGAATTCCAACCTTAAAATCAAGATTCTCACAGAGTTGCATGAGTCTCCAGTGGGTGGTCATTCAGGATTTTTGAAGACATATCATCGAGGCAAGCAAGATTTCTTTTGGGAAGGGCTAAAGGGTGATGTTCAAAAAATTTGTGGCTAAATGTTTGGTGTGTCAAAGGCATAAAGGGGAGACAATTAAGGCACCAGGTCTCTTGCAACCCTTATCTATTCCTAGCCAGCGTTGGGAAGAGATATCCATGGACTTCATCACAGGGCTTCCCAAATCTAAAGGTCATAATGTCATCATGGTGGTGGTTGATAGGCTCACTAAATATGCACATTTCATTGCATTAGCACATCCTTTTACAGCAAGTGCAGTGGCTAGAGCTTTTTTGGAGAATATCCAAAAGCTACATGGTACACCTTAAAGTTATTGTTAGTGATCGTGGATCCTATCTTCACTAGTCACTTTGGAAATATTTATTCCTCATGTTTGGGCACTGCTCGGCTCTTAGCCTTCATAGCAACCAATTCCTCAATCAGATGGGCAAACATAGGTTTTAATAAGTGTTTGGAAGGATATCTACGCTTGTTTCACTTTTAGAGAAACAATTCCAAGTAGTAGATTACAATACCACTTTATGACGGTGGTATAACATTTATTTTCATAGCTCATCAAAAATGTCTCCATTTTGGGAACTTTATGGATATCATCCTCCTTCTATCACATCATCAATAAAGGTCTCACCAAGAGTTCAGGCAATGGAAGACCACTTGCTTCATCAACAACAAGTAATTTTCAAGACTCAAGGAGAATTTAGCCATGGCACAAAATCGAATGAAACAACAGGCACCAACATCGTAGTGAAAGAAGTTTTGAAGTTGGGGATTGGGTCTTCTTGCGATTGCAACCTTATAAGCAAATCTCACTAAAGCAGCAAAGAAAGAATAATAAGTTGTCACCAAAGTATTATGGTCCATACCAAATCATGAAGAAGATCGGTAGTGTTGCCTACAAGCTTGAGTTGCCACCTACAACAAAGATACATCCAGGTTTTCATGTTTCTGTTTGAAGAAGGTAACTGGGCATAATATTCCCACTCAAACAACACTTCCTGAAGCTGGATGAAGAAGGGAGAATCATTTTGGAACCAGAGTGCATTCGTCAAACACGCACAAAGAAGCTGAGGAATAGAACTATCACTGAGTATCTCATCCAATGGAAGAATTTACCAGTTGAAGATGCCACATGGGAAGATGGGGAGTTCATTCAAAAGTTTCCAAACTTGATTAGCATTGAGGACAATGCTTCTTTGAAGAAGGGGGGCATGCTACGCCCTTAATATTATGTACATCGGGTTATGAATAGTCGGCTTGTGGCTATCTTAACTCTCTATTAAGTCATATTATCATTAGTATATTGTTATTTAGTTGTTTAGGTCGGCCTAAGTCTTATATAGGTGTGTCTAAGTCGGCCTAGGTGATATCCTTGGCATAAATAGGTATATATAGGAGGTTGTGAGTCTTATTTCATCATCAAGTTGTGAAGTGTGTTCTCATTAGAGATATTTGGAGGTTTTCCCCCTCGAAGTGGCTTGTTATTCTCAGTTATTATCAAGTATTTTCAGCATATTTCATATCATATTCTTCCATTGTGCAAGTTATTTCATAACATGCCCATGTTGGTTTGACTTAGGATCTTGGATCCTGGGGGCTTGAATGTCTCCTCCATCTTTGTTATCCTCGACCATCCACATTGGTACGATTGGGCCCCTCTTGAATGTCTACTTAAGTGTGAGTTTGAAGTAGGTTCATCCTCTCACTAAAGTGGGGGCTAAATGTGGACACTGAAAAAGTAACCCTTCTACTTTTTCGATCTCGTTTGGGCCCTCCTTATGATTTTGGCTTAATATTTCCTTGATTTAATATTGTAATGTGGATAACACATTCACATTAGTTCTTGGGCCCTTGTAAACTGAATAAAATACATGTCTTGTAAAGGTGTTGTAAATCACTTTCACACTTTTATAGAATTTTATTAAGCATTTAAGTCTCATGGACCTATCTTTCCCTTAATTCAATGTTATAAAATTTATTTAATTGTATTATCACATTAATCTAAAAGGCTTGTAAATTAAACCTGGTTTTAATCTAGTGTTGTAATGTGTTTTACACATTCACATTGGATCTTGTGTCTTTCTAGGCTAAGTGGACCTCATTTTAATGTTGTAGAGTGTATTTAACCATAATTTCACATTGAAATTTGTGTCCCTAGCCCTAATCATGCTTTATATAATCATTAATAGGCCCCTAGGTCCCTTATTTTTGCATCCTGAGGCATAGTTTGACTAATATCCTGATAAAAACACTTTAAAACCCCAAAATATTGAAGACCCACCTCAAAAACCTCAAGGTGGGACTCATTCACCGCCTTGGGTGAATTAGTCTCCTTAGGTGGTACCCATTTGCCAAGGGTGGCGAATGAGTCCCTTTTGGGGGCTTTTTCAAAACTGAGTGTGAAAATTGCAATTCTAAATTGAATTTTGATGAATGTCGGCCTTAGGGATCAAAATAATGACCATTTAAGTGCCTTGCCTATATAAGAAAGCCTTAAAATCCTCATTTCACATAAGAATATTGAAGCAACATAAGGTATTCATGTTATCAAGTCTTCGCAGGTCATTAAGATAGCTTTCAAGATCACTTCTAAGGAATTGAAGGGAAAATTATTCATCCATTGTTGCAACAATTCAAAATCCATCATCATGGAAATGTTCTAATTGCATTACTTCATATTCATGCATCATTATCTTGTTTCATCATTTTGTTTTAATTACCTAAAAGGGGTTTGACCAAGGCAAACCTCTATTCCCTAACAATCAACATTTTCTCTCTCTTTCTTTGTGTGATTGCAGATCTAGATGCTTTTAAGGCTTGGAGATGATTGAAGAATAGGTTTAAAATTTTTTGGAGTCATATCTCTATTGAAAAGGTCAAAATCCTCACAAAAAGTCACTTATACTCCCAAAAATTAGGGTTTCAGATTTGGACACTTGGAGGTATAGATTGAGTAGTCTGAGAGCTACAAATTCCACTTTTGAGTTTCCAGAAAAGTCAAAGTGGAATTATTTTCCAAGAGTGGTGAATGAGTCCCACTATACCTATTTTTCAAATATTTTTGTGGATTTGGATACCCATTTGGCTAAAACAGGCTTCAGTGTAGTTTTCAAAAATTGGGACTAATTTGGCCAAAATGGCGAATGAGTCCCACCAAACTTATAAATCAACATTTTTAGAATTTCAAAGCTATTTCCAGTCTCTTCAAGGTTTCCAGGTACACACCATTTTCATATTTACTTTTCTATTACGCTTTATTTACATTTCTATGGTTTTTCTTAGGTCATTTAGAATTTATTTATATATCACACTGTGTTTTCCAACATTTTATGTTTTTGAAGTTTACACTTGGTTGTGAACCCCTTTCTTTTTCTCAATCATATCCTAGGATACCTTATAGTCATATCTCTCACATCCTTCATTGGGTTGAGATCTCTAAGGTTTCCTTGAATGTGGATATTGCGAAATCAGGTCCCTTGTATTCCATTTTGTGGACAAGGAAGTGAAGCATCCATTTCCAGTGTTCACAGCTAAAAATTGTCCTAAGGAATGCAACTCCTAATTTCTTCATCATTGTCCACCTTGCCATTTTTTGATAATTAAATAATGTTAATTATTTAATTAATTCATTTCTATCTTTATTCCTCATTGATTAATTAAATAAATTTTATTTATTTAATTGCGTCACTAATTAAGTCCTTTTCTTTCTAAAATTAAATAAATCTGTATTTATTTAATTATTTATCACTTTCTACTATAGTTAAATAATTATTTTAATTATTTAATTATTCATTAGCCTCTTCTCTCATAAATTAAATAAATTTTATTTATTTAATTTGATCCACTCTCTTGAATTTCAAATTAAATCATTATTTAATTCAAAAGGTCATCTTTGTCATATTCCTCTATCATTAAATAATTATTTGTAATTATTTAATTATTCATTGGCCACCCAGATTAAATACTCTTTATTATTTAATTTTCTCTCACCTCTTTTTCCGTGCCAATTTGATCTTCCACATCAAGTCCTTATCTATTCATGTCTCAATTAACCTCCACCCTTGATTAAATTATTTATAATTTAATCTTGACCGCCAATCCTTATAATTTTTCCCTAACCCTATTTCATACTACATCTTTCATTCTTGGCCATTGATTATTGACATTCAATCTTATCCCTTCATTCAAAACTGTATTTCCTATAAAAGACCTTATCATTGTCATTTCTCACCTACCTGTTGCTACCTAGACATTTTCCTACACAATCTTATGTGATCTTATGCTATCTTGTTATTGAGTCTACTATCAAGTCAAGTGCATCCATAGTCAATTATAATCTTCAATATTTTTCTTTATCATTGTCATTAGACCTATATGCATACTGTAACTAAGGGTAATTTTTAGGATTAGATTCAATGTTAGCAGTAAATCAATGAATGACAATAAAACCCAAAGCAATTACAAAACACAATGGAAGTAAACAAAAGAACAAGTATACTTGTCAATCGTCGAGACCTCCATGATTCATTTTTGTAACCCCTTCTAGCTTGTTGGCTGATGTGTTTCCCTCAGATCTGATGTGCGAGCAATCTGTTAATGCAAGTCTAAGTCCTACACCAAGCTTTGAAGGATTTGCACAAATATCTATGCCTATATGACTAAAATGACAATGCCTATGTCGAAACAATGCTAAGACTTAATCAAATAAAGACAATAAATGCCACAATTGCTATAAAAAACATCTAAGTATGTTAGTGTGCAAGTGTATTACGTGTCTATGTGTCCTCCAAAAATGAGAGGAAAATGGCATTTTATAGAAAATGCCATTTTGAATGGACGGATGAGATTGACTTCTGATGGAAACCTAAAATTAGAGGCCCAGATTAAATCTGATAATTCCTAATCAAGGTTAGAGAAAGATCATTAAGTGAGCGATCGATATTTCATCTGAGAGAATCGAATCGGCGGTGGAGAATAAATGAGATAATTAATTAGAAAATAAATATTTTTGAAAATTAAGAAGATAAAGACTGCCTGATTTGTGAGATTCAAAAAATCAAGAAGATAAGAGTTGAACTGAAGATCAAATTTGGAAAATCAAGAATCTGCCCGATTACTTGATTTTTAGAAGATTAGTTACCATTTTGAATTAAATTAATTCAAATTATGGATTTTGTGAGATAATAAATAATTGATTTTCCAATTATTTACCAAAGTGGACTGTCAGTTAAGATTGTGATGACATTTTAAATAATTTCATTTATTTAAAATGAGATGAATATCAATTTTGACAATTAAATAATTAAAGATAATTATTTAATTTAGCATATGAGATTAATTAATTAAATAAATTAATCAATTCATTTAATTAAGACAATTAGTGACTTATTAAATAAATAAATAAAACTTATTTATTTAATAATCAGGAAGAAATGACTGAAGAAGGGTAATTAAATAAATTTAGAAATTTATTTAATTAGAGGAAGACTTAGATAATTAATGACGTATTTAATAAATAAATATAATTTATTTATTTAATAATCATGAAGAATAAAAGGACATGAATTAATTAAATAATTATGAATTATTTAATCAATAGTCGAATGTGGACCAAAGACATAATTAAAAGTCATAATTATGCTAGGACGAAAGTGGTAAACATGGAGCTTGCAGGCCTAGGTCATTTTTAGGTTTCTACACATACTAAAATATCCAAGGGAAATTATTCATATCAAGCAAAATGGAGAAGTGCAATGAAGGTGAATCAATAGTGGTATGAAGACTTTTGGTAATATTGTTCCATATTTTTATGTCTGTGCTTATTTGTGCTTCATTGTTTATTAGGGTTTGATTTACATGCTTTATAGCCTAACCTTGATAATTTTAGCCCTTATTTACATTGGTGAACCCAACGTGAATCTAAATTTTTGCAGATTTACCTAATCTTATATTGTTATTTTATGCAAAAATTTGGAGACTAACATTTTGTAGCTAGGGTTGGAGACACAAGCCTAGGGTTTGGAAAGATTTGACCATATCTCTCAAATGGCTACTTATTTTTTCACAATTTTTTTTTTCATGGGTTGTGCATAATATCAAGAGCCTTCAGTCCAAAAATGAGATTTTTAGATCTATTTTTAATTATTTATTTATTTATAATTATTTCTCATGAAAAAACAATTTTGAGAGAAAATTAGCGATTTTTTTGGATTTTTTTATATTTTTGGAAATCTCTCCAAATTCTAATAGGGGTTTGTTCTTTATGTTTTTAATTTGGATGAAAAATAATTAGAAAAAAATTAGATCTTTAAAAATTAGGGTTTTAGAAAGATTTTCTTATATCTCACAAACGGTTGCAAATTTTTTCACAAAAAAAATATTTGCTGATTTGGGATGATGTTAGGAGACTTTAGTAAAAAATAAAAAAATTTAGACTTGTTTTGAATTTGTTTATGATTTTTCATGAAAAATTAATTTTAAGTGCAAATTAGCAAAATTTTTAGATTTCTTTAATTTGTGGAAAGCTCTTGAAATTTCAGTAAGTGTTTATTCTCTATTTTTTTATTTTTTAAGCCAAAAAAAATTTCAAAAATCAAATTTATCTTGACTATCTAACCCTCTAATATTAGTGAACAATTATCTTGTTAGGGTTTTGGCTTTGTTAATATGCAGAAAAATAAATTCCTCAAAAGGAAAATTGGATCAAGTGGATAAAAATTTGGAGCTAAATAAAGTCTAGGTGCACACTTTTCAACTTGTATCTTAATCTTGTCTTCTCAACATCACACTTTCAATTTGGGCTTAAAAGAAACAAATGTTTTCTCAAAATCACATTTCAATTTGGGCTTAAAAAGAACAAGTGCTTGCATTGCTTGGTGATCATTTTTGTGCTTGGAGGTGTGTATGCTCTTCCCTCTCATTTCATTTAATCTTGGGAATAAAAAATACTCTTCAATACTCTCATTTTCACATAATACTTTTCAATTTCTAAGGGTAATGAACATTGCTTGTGTGATCAAATACATGCGTATGCTCTCTCTTCACATTATCATATGATATTGGAGATCAAAAAAATTATTTGCATCACTTTTGTGTAACCTTCTTAGGGGTCCTACCTAGAGAAGTGGTCACTTTAGGGGATGAACTCAACTCTAGTGTTCTGGTGGAGTATAAATAGTGGGGGGTGAATCTAAAGACACGCTTCTTGGAAGTAGAATCTTGTTAATCTTGGCTAAACCCCAAAGAAATTTATACCTTTGGGAAGTGAAGGTGGATTGTGGATTGAATCTTGCATCAAATATTTTATTGTGTGTGTGAATGTGTATTAAATATTTAAGTCTTAATGAAGCAATAAAAATCAAAAACCAAACTAAAAAAATCCAAAATCCAAAATCCAAAAACATTAGAAATATTTCAGAAAAAAAACAAGTCTACGTGTCCTCCAAGTCAAGCTATCCACATCATCTCCAAGTCAAACTTTTCATCCTCATTTTCATCCTAGCCTTTGCATTTCCATTTATACCTCACCACCATGTTTGCAATTTACCTTGATATGCTTGCTAGTCAAGTTGAATACCAATTTCTCCACAATGGTCAATACCAACAAGCCTTAGATTTCAAAAGAAAATTCATCAATCCTCTATACCAACCATCTATGAGATTTATTCCTCCATCCATATACCCTCACTACCAAGGTTCACTTAACATAATCCATACCAATGATCCACAACAAACATCCATTAGACATACTTATCCTAACCTTGACAAGGGAAACCAACCTTCGATTAATCCATTCCAAGCCTCTACCTCCTATACTAGTCAACCTTCCACAAATCCATTCCAAGCCTCTACCTCCTATACTATTCAACCTTCCACTAATCCATTTCAAGCCCCTAAATCCTATCTTAATTCATCTTCCACTAGTCCATTCCAATCCACTACATCCCAATCTACTATCCCATCCAATAAGACCATGATAATTAATGCTCTCCAAGGATGACTAGCAAGGAAACTTGTTCAACGCTGAAATAAAAATAAAGTTAGACAATCTAGTCAAATTGCTACTCCTACATCATATAGCCATATATCAAAATCATTTCCTCCATTTCCTACCAATCCCAAAAAGGATCTTGCCATTGAAACTCCATCATTGTCATGTCCAAATATTGAGTCCATTGAAGAAAATCATATCATTCCATTTCCTAAATCATTATACATATGTCAAGAGCATGATCCATAGCATGACATCATAACTCCCAATTTATGTGAAGATCAAATTATTTCTTGTGATCCTATTCCATCCCATGATTCTATTATTAAGTCTATCAAAGAAATCCTTCTAGACAAACATGCCACCCAAGAAAAACCTATCCTTGATCAAGATCCTACAATTGAACAAGAAACCCAAAGTGATTTTCTTATCGACCTTTATGTCGTCCATGACCAAACACTTGAATTCAACCCTATCCAAACTCCAAGCACCTCCATTTCCAAATATGAGACACTTGCCTCCTTTGGACACATAGATGATCAAATAAATGACATGGATCAAGTCACAGAAGAACATAAAAGGGATACTATGGATCAAGAAGAAAATAAACAAGCTACCATGTATCAAGTCAAAGAAGAAGAGACAAAATCTACCATGGAACAAATCAATATCTCAAATAATCAAGTAGACACAAGCATGATGAATGATAAACCAAAAATATCCTACCAACTAGGATCATCCACCTTTGTCAAAGTAGGCTTTCTTGTAGATGAGAAGATTCCAAGCATTAGTTTCCATATAAATAATGATGGGTTAGCATCTTGCTTCCAAAATTACAAATAACCCATCGCAAAGAGAATATGTCAAAGCATGAAGTATCAAGGAAGAGGACTAGGCATAAATGAGCAAGGCATTTGAGAACTAATACAATTTTATGAAAATCCTAGACATCAAGGTCTTGGCTATTCTTCAATCATAGAATTAGATGATGTTAGTGATACCGCCATGATATTAGGGGACACTTTATCCAATACAAACATCAAGATAGGGGCCATGAGTAGTCCTTGTCATAAGGTTGTTTCCAACACTCCTTCCATCCATACCATAAACCATCATGCCATCATAGTTAAACCCATCAATTGGAACAAACAAAAAAAATGTCTTACAAGCCTAAAGCCCAAAATCAAATACCAAAGGCCATTGAATGCAAAAATTCAAGTGGACAGATAAAGTTAAAGTGGATCCCAAAGAAAAATGGATCAAGTAAAGAAAAGAGTTCAATTCCAATATCCAATCAAAATGTGGAGCCACAAGAAAAGAGGTCTCCCACATATAATAAATGTCCACCTCCTTCAAAATGGTCATCACATAAGGCATATAAAAGTCATGGTTCCAAACACTATCCCAATCAAAATTCCAAACTCCATCATTCACCACCCCAAGTTTACCAAAATAAAAATTCCTACATCTAGAATGCCAAATAGTCCATCCACACCTACCATCATCCATCATAATCCTACATCTCGCCTAAAGTCTAAAAATCCCACATCACAAACCCGTCACATCTTGGCAGCAACTCTTTATCATAAGGACTTTCATAGAACTCTATCACGATGGGTGTATTTAGATAAGGCTAACCTGAATATCAGAAACAATCATAATGACATCGACTAGTTGTACATACAAGTGTTATGATCTTGACAAGACAAATACTCCATAAAGGTTACTAAATTGACACATCATGACACTGACATCTACATAAACACCATCAAAGTGATCATCTAGAAAAATACAAAAAAAATTCATCACCTTAATGAAAACCTAGCAAATAGGGGTCTTGTGTGACATCAAAAAGAAAAAAATAAAATAAAATAGTAATGAAAAAAATTTAGTCTTAGCAATTATCTGTGGACTATTACACTTTGGAGCAAGTTGTCTCATCTCCCATACCTTTTTCATGACATCCATATCATTCCCATCCATTTTCCCACCTACTTTGATCTCAATAAGGACTATGTAACGCCCCGCTAAGGGACCAAGTGGATTAACAAAAAAGACTATCAACACCAAGCCAATTTTTATTTTTTTAAGAAACTTAAGTAACACTAACTAATGCAATTCAACCAATTAATATGAATGACATTATTACATTAACATGATATTATAATCACATTATAACCTGAAAGTAAAATTGAACATAACCCATTTGCACACCTATCCACCATGGTCCCCTAACGTCGCTACTAAGATACACCTACACTAATTAAGCCAAAAAAAACATATTTGATACACTATGACCATATTTTATTAACACTTGAATGTAAATTAATCTCATACATCAAATTATATATGATAACATATCGAAATTATCTTCAAACCACATCTAACACTATGCCAATATAAAACTATTCTTAATCAATGTTATAAAATAAGTACATAAAGATATATCATATCTACTGCTTAATTAAACTCATATGCATTATAAATACAACATTTCTATATTAAACCTCTCTATTACATACTAAACAATAGTAAAAAATGTGTATAATCAAGATTGTATCAATTCACTTACTTTTCCTATACAAGAATGCTACCATGAATACGATTCATTAATTTAAGAGGTACATATGTATAAGATACACTAAACATAATTTTTTTATGAAAATATCACCTGCATGTAAATTCAACTATGGAATGAAGCGAAAGGAAAGACTCTCCATGTTGCGCACAAATTGCACCACCTAAATCCCAATGGATGGTTAAAAAATACCACCCTACCACGTGGAACCCTGAGGTCCACTCCCTCCGTGCTAGGAGACAACACTAGGCCCCACAAACAAGTAAACAACAGAACATAAACAACAAGTGGCTGACACTAAACATCCAAAGAAAACTACCAAAATAAGAATCAACTGAAAATTACAATAACTTCACAAATGCTTCTAGGTACTTCTATAGACCCAATCAAATAACACAAATGGATAGAAAACTAAAAAGCTTATCGTTAAACCACAACACTACAATAAAGTATATTACACCAATCTCATAATCTTATAACATAATAACTCACTTTAGTTTAGTAATTCACAATCAAGACCAACAATGCACAATCCTGACATAATTGATCTTTACATATACAGAAGTCTCAACATAAGATCTCACAAACATGAAGAAATTAACATGCAAATAACAAACATATTTAAATAAAAATCATACAACACAATACAGATCAAATAATATAGTTATACCCTCTAATACAACTTTTAAAATTGAACTAATTCTCACTTGACAATAGTTAAATTTGTCAACAATAAAACATCCCTAAAAGAGTCATATCAACTCAAAATCAAAATCTGTAAAATACCTATTGCAAATTTAGTCGTTGACTACTTAGCAACATGAACAAAATTGACCAAAAGTGAATCATAAATTTATAAAATACAAAACAATAGACAGCTCTCATAAAACCCTCTTTTCGGCAATATTCTATTACAGTCAAATGACAAAATGAGTAACTCAATAATCAGATTTATCCAAAATAAAATATAAAAAAATAAATCTTAAAATTAATTTAAGCCCTTCAAACCCCTATAAATCTAAAATATCAATCTTCCATTGACTGTTTACAGGGAGAAATAAAGATATTTGCAGTCATAGATAAGCAACTTGACAGCAGTCCTGTGTTTCAACCATATCTCACAAACTACGATTTGGGTTTCTGAAATTTTTGGACAAAATTTAAATGACAATGAGACAAAAAAACCCTTTAAAAATCTCACCAACCCAGTTTGTAAATTTAGATTTATGAGCAACGCAATCAGACCCTTTTACTGGTAAAGAACAAGAACAACAAATATGTACTGATTTTTATTGTAGAATAAATAAATGTTTTATTCACACACATAAATAAAACTATCCAATATTTATTTTTAAAAATCAAAAGAAAAAAAATAAATCAAATCATTCATGCATACAATTTTTTTTTTAACACAAGATCTAAAAATCCAACCTAGATCCAACACTTGGGAATGACTAAAATTTGATGCTATGCTCCAAAGTTTTCAACTTTCAAAACCCTCAAATTGCAACAAATTTTCCATTGCTCCTTCCTCTTTGCAAGCATGGAAAAATCTCTCTCCGAAAAAGAATCCAAATTCAACATGCAATTCAAAAAAGAATAACCCAACAGATAAGAAACCATTTTTCTCCTCCAAAAATAAAGAGAACACTTTCCCCCCAAAAACTTAAAAGACAACCTCCCAGCCACCTTTCTATTTTCGTCATTTTTCATAATGGAGTAATTAGGGTGGGTTCTGGACTTTAAAAAAATAATTTTATAGAATAAAAATACTTCTCACCCATAAAGCTATCACATAAGAAATATTTTAAATCATTAAAACCACATAAAGACTCCATAAAACATAAATTAAGTGACCATTTTAATAAAATGAATCAAGAGACTAATAATGCAAAAATTACATCCAAACAAAAGTAAAACAAATATTACTCAATAAACAATAATCAAATACCAAATAATGATAATAATAAACAATAATTAAATAATTATTCTTCAAAATAATAACTATGAATAAAACATAACATAAATAAATGTCACTTATAGATAATATTATATCACACCTCAAACACATTAATAAAAATCATAACAATAAATATGATAGATTCAATATCTAACTTCACTCAAATAATTCACAAACTAAGGTAAAATATAAATCATAAAATAATTTTACATGAAAGAGCAACATTCACATCAAAAGATAAATAACACTAATCACAATCATAACAACACAACTAACCACAGGGTTTAACACCAATAGGTTGGGATCTAAAATTAAGGTTAGACAACAAAATCAAACAATCACATATCATATAAGAAACAATCGAATAAATACAACACTCCAAACATAGGGTAAAGGATATCAGACATTGTCTCATGACAACCCGAAAAAGTTAACACATTCTTCATCAATTGTCTCTAATTGAGAACAATGGCTAGGGTTAGGTTATAATTTGGGCCTAGATGTTATCTCCTCAACCACCATTGGGATTAGAGGCACGCTCAGACCTACTAATTTAGGTAGAGACGTAGCCTAGTACCTGTTCACTTAAACATACAAATTAGAGCACATGTGCATAATAGCCAAAGCACTAAGAAAGAAGCTCTAGCAATCATATCTCATTCTCGTATGTCTCTCATACGTCCAATGGTACGATGCCGCCCTTTCTACTTATCCTAAAAAACATACTACTGTATCACTCAATTATCTAAATAAATCTCTGCATAATAATAATAACATAACAATATGCATCATACTCACCAAAACACTAATAGAAGCTCATGCTCCAACTTGCAACCACAAAGCTTGAACACGAATCAGTATATTGTATGATAATAAAGATAACCATAATAAAAATCATAATAATATGACAACACAATGACAATATATTAGAATCAAGTGAAAACCCCAAAAGTAACAAAACACTTTCATCACATCAATATGTCAATAACATACATCATAGTAATGGTCATGTCTGAACACACACATCATGGTAAATATATCCTTAAACACATATAATAAATCATTTCCTAACCTTTTTACTTAGTCCATAAATTCATGATATATAATATCAATTGTTTAACATCATTAGCACATACCTTTAAATGTCTCTATTATTTTACTTTCATCTCCAAGTTCCAAAGCCAAACTTCCTGCACATCCACTATGAGAATGAAAAGGCACTACAGACTAAGGTACAAACATAAATCATTCTTTGGAAAAAAAATTGACATGTCTATCCTTTGGTCACACTATTCATGAAATATCATGTCATTGCCTTCATAACATTATCCAAACCCATACCTTGAAGAAAAAAGATTATCCTTATGTGACATAGTCCTTAGAGACCATATGATAATTCTTCTAGCCAATAATCCTCATGTCTCCTATCTTTTACCAAAGTCCCCCATCATCCTTTCATACCTATCGCATGTCTTGGTTTTCCCTTGTCATTGGTTTAAGGATTCTAATCCACTTATCCAAGTCCCCTCCATAATCCTATCTAGTTCCAAGGTTAGTCATTCCAAATGCAATCAACCTAACCCATACAATCTTGCTATGCATCATAGTGCATCATCCAAAACATTCCTTGGCTTTGTTTCTAGCTTTGTTGTGAACCTTGATCCTTTAGTCACATTATTGTCTATGGACATTGAAAAGGTAACCCTTCTACTTCTTTTGTCTCGTTTGGGCCCTCCTTGTGATTTTGGCTTAATTTTTCCTTGATTTAATGTTGTAATGTGGATAACACATTCACATTAGTTCTTGGTCCCTTGTGAACAAAAAGGATTCAAGTGGTACCTTGCTTAAGTGTTGTAAAGTGTTGTAACATACTTTCACATTTTTCTAGGGTCTTTTCATTATTTACCAAGTCTTGTTTCAAAGTGTTACAGTAAAGCATTGTAACACACTTTCACATTTCTCTAGGATTTTTGATTAGTAATTGTGTTTTCTTATTCTTTAATTGGCCCCATTTTTCACCCTCATGCCTTACTTATGTGTATTTTTAAGAATAATCTTGATAAATGTCATTTAAAGAATTAAAATCTTGAAACCCACCTTAAATGACTAAGATGGGACTCATTCCCTATTGTGGGTGAATGAGTCCCCTTAGGTGGGATCCATTCGCCCAGGGTGGCGAATGAGTCCCCTTTAACTCAAAATTCAAATTTAGTTCAAAATTCTAGTGGGTTTTTATTCTCCAAGATCTAAGGTCAGCCTGTAGTGTTATAATTTTTGGAATTATTGCATAATTGAGTATAAGTACAAGCTTCTTTCCCTCATTTTCATACCTAGCATTCAAGTATTCATGCATATAGTTTACAAGAGCATTTGAGCATTCACAAGAGCATTCAAGGTATTTCAAGAGCATATTATCAAGCATTCAAGAGAATTTTCAAGTGTCATTCATCATGTCAAATATTGTTTGTATCGTGTCATTTTAGAGCTAACATTTGTGATGTAGGATTGTGTGATTCAAGCAAGCATTACATTCAATATATATTAACATCAAGCTAGATTCCAAGTCCTCATCCATTATAGCCAATACTTACATGTTTGCAACACATCATTTTCTAGGGTTTGGTGAGTTGAAAATTCATTATTTTTCATTCATCATTCTCCATTCTATTTCATTTCATTTCAAGGGTTTAATTACCAACAAGGGGTTTGACTAAGGAAAACCCCTATTTACTAACCCCACAACATTTTTCCCTCTTCTTGTGTGTGTTTGCAGGGCTAGGTTTCCTATTTACCAAGAAGTTAAGATTAGAAAAGTGATCAAAGCAAGTCAAAGGTTTCAAAGTCCTAAGAGAAGCTTGGAGAAGATCTACAGGTTGAGTTTGGTATTTTCAGACCCGAATCTAAATCAAGAGTAGAAAAGTAAACTGAGGGCTACAGTTTCCTATTTTGAATTTCCATAAATGTGGAGGTGGAATGATTCAACACTATTTGTGGATGAGTCCCACTACCCAGGCCTAAACATGAATTTTACAGATCTGAGTACCCATTTGTCTGAAACTTGTTCTAGCATAGTCTTCCCGAAACTAGACTAATTTTCCTAGCTTGGTGTATGAGTCCTAGTTGGCATTAATAGTGAATTCTTTAGGATTCCAGGGCTCCATCCTGCCTTCTTCAACTTCCTAGGTGCACATTTCTAGTTTCATAGCTTTCTGTTACATTTTACTTACATTCAGGGAAAACTTTAGTGGCGAATCTTTGCTAATTGGCGAATTCTAGGAATCAGCCAAGTCGAAATTGGCGAATTTCTCGCACCCAACAGGGTGTTGAAATCGCCCAAAATTTATGAACTATAGGTCCAATGCATGTCCATTCGCCAATGATCTTTTTTATGAGGCATATTTAAGCAACAAATTCACCATTGTCAAACTACGCGTTTCAATTGGACCGACTAATATTTTCGCATGGAATCTCAAAAGCATTTAATAAAACACCTACATATTCACTAATATTATTAAAACAACATTGTATTAGGACCCATTTCACCAATTAAAATTTACAAATAGTTTCTTGTAAAGACCCATTTTTCCAGTTAAAATTTATAAATAGTTGCTCATGAGGACCTATTTCACCAATAACATTAAAAAATAATTACATTTGAGGACACATTTCACCTTGAAAATTACAACATATTGTTGTATAAGCACGCAAGATTTACCAAATTTTTAATATACCATTTAAAAATATCATGGAATTTGCCAAATATGGAATCATGGATTGATATAAATACAATAGAAAGTGTCATTTATTCTTACACATTTTGTTCAGTTTTGAGGCTCTACTTCTCCATTTAGAAGTCAGTGAAAGCCGAAAATGTCAACTTAAAAGGTGAGTGATCATTTCTTCATAGTGTTATTAGTTATAATAATAAGTTTTCATGATCTCTTTTCCATTCTTGCTTCAACAAAGTGAACCTTAGAAGTTAGAACCAAACTTTGAAGTTTCAAAGTTTTTAAAATCTCCACCCACCGAGTATAAAGATGACTAAGAAAGACTTGCAAATCAACAAAGTGAACCATCAACCAAGTCGGGGAATCCAAGTTATGAAAATTTAGAACCCACGACAAGGTTATATAACTTTGAGGACTAGCCACTAAGTTTAGGAAAAGCCAAATATTTTATATTGTATTCCATGGTATTGAATTTGATATGTGATTCTGTACCATATTTAAAGAACAACACTTATCACACTACTTATAAATTCCTATTGCATTTCCATTCACACAATCTTTGATAAATCACTGAAAGGAATATTATTAATCCATTCCTTGAATAGAAATAAATACAATCGAAAGTGTCATTTATTCGGAAGTCAACCAAAGCCGAAAACATAGACTTAAAGGTGAGTGATCATTTCTTCATAGTGTTATTAGTTATAATAATAAATTTTCTTTATCTCTTTTCCATTCTTGCTTCAGTCTTAAAGATTATATTGAGTAGGGAATGGGATCTATATTATTATTCTCTATCCTTAAACAAGAAGACATTTTTTTCCAATTTTTATTCGAAGTGAGAGATCAATATGTCGAGTGAATCAAAGATCAATATGTCGAGCGACTTGAGTAGCAAGGGTAAGGATCCTGCCGCTCCTCAGGGTGGTGAAGAGACTCTTGTCACTTCTCAGACTCCTTTCACTCCTCAGGGTGGTAAGGCTCCTACCACTCCTTAGACTCCTATCGCTCCTCACGATGGTGAAGAGACTAGGAGGCCATCAAAACACAAAAAAATTAGACATACCATATAGTCTTACTTTGGAATTTCCATAGCTTCTGATCCATTTGGTCAAGATGGAGCTACATCATCAACTCTTCCACCAAATATTGGTAGCATTCCCAATACCTCACCACCACCAAAAGGTGAAGTTGATATTGTCATTGATTTAAATCAAAATGCATCAAATCAGGATAGCAATACCGCAAAAGATGTTCCAAGTGATACCCTAGGCCCAGTTAGCCAGAATGAGATAATTGACTTAGATGAGGATGATGATGTTGGTAGAAAGAAAAGGAAAAATAAACCAAAAAGGGGGCACGAGTGGGAAATGACAAGGAGTTTTCAACTTGGTTGGTTGTCAAAGTACCCATTCATTGAACCAATGGGGAAATCGCATGATATTGAAAATGAAAAATTAGTCAGATGCATGATTTGTACCTGGAAATGTGGAAGAGACAAGATGTTGCGGCTAAAGATTGACACTATAGAAAAGCATATCGGTAAATTTTATGAAAAACAAATCATAGATGGAAAGGAACAATTAGTCATACGATGGAAATCAAAGGAAGAATGCCTTCATATTATGTATGTTGTGGATTATGAAGTGCATCACCAAAAAATGTCAAAGCTTGGTGCATGTAAAGGTGCACTTGACGCTCAATTTGGGAAAGCAATGGAAGCGGAAAATCTGTCAAAAATTGCTCAGATGACTGTGGTTTTTCATATTTTGTCCAAAGGGCATCCTATGACAGACTACCCAAAATATTTTGGTTTATTATCTTATTTGAATGTTCCTCACTATCCCTACTCACATTGGTCAGTAAACGCTGGATGGGAATGGACAAACTGTCTTGCTATAGTGGAAAGGGAAGATTTAAAGGTTAAAGTAAAAGAGTCAAATTTCATTGCATTATCTTTAGATGAAGTTACTGCAGTAGAAAATACTTCTTGGGTTTGTATGAATTTGTATACTGTACAACAACATGTTCACCAAGCTCATCTTCTTTGTGTTCATAAAATGAAGGATAGTTCAACATTGCAAAATATATTTTAACTAGTCAAGAAATCTTTGAATGAAATTGCAGGTATGGATGAGTTGACAATTGCCAAAAAGTTGGTGTGTGTAGGAGTTGATGGAGCAGCAGTGATGCAAGGTCAAAGGACTAGTTTTTGCACAAAGTTACAAAATACTTGTGCACCATACATGCTTGGCATTCATTGCATGGCCCACATAATGAATTTAGAATTCAAAATTGTAAGCAAGTTTCCTACAGTATCAAAACTCAAAAATATAGTTTGCAAGATCCACGCATACTTCTGTCGATGTCCTAAACGTTTCACAGAATTTCAAAATTTTGTTGAGGGAATAACACTAGGAAACAAGCTTCTCAAGGATTTCGATACTAGATGGATCTCCCTGCATGGACCAACACAACGAGTTCTTTCAGAATATAAATCCTTGATTGGAGTGATGTACGAGCATCACAACACAGTAGAAAAAGCTCTTGACCTCTTACATAGGTTAAGCGATATAGAGACACTCTTGACTTTAACTAGTCTTCTCCCCATGATGGATGTGATGAAAAATCTTGTGAAGAAAGCCCGAGATAGAACTATGTATATTAATGAATATTCCAATCGACGTAATCATCTATATCTAGATCTAACACAAGATGGCCCAAATTATTTCATGTGGCAGAAAATTACTAATTTGAATAATCCTGATAATTATTTACAGTTTAATGCAAGTGGGAACTTATGCATCTTTGTACGTGGATATGAGATACAAATGTACCAATGTAAGACAACCAGGCACTCTACTAGAGAAGTAGCTGCTAACGCGAAATATTTTCAAGGCATTGTTAAATCTATTGGTGATAATTTGAAGGAAATTACAAAATCTCTTTCCTCAGAGATCCGTAAAAGATTCCCTCAACATGAAATACTTGAAGCGATGAGTATTGTGTATCCTCAATTTTGGGAAAACTGAGATAACCCAACATATTTTCATTCTCAGGTAAAAATATTGATCAAACAATTTTTGAAAACTGTAACATACAATAAGCAGAAAATAGAAGGAATTTTAGATGAATCTAAGCTTAGAAAACAATGTAGGAATTTTGCAACAGCTATGAAAGACTAGTATAAATCCATGGGTAAGGACAAGGCCTTTGAATTGGGATCAATAAAAAAGGTTTGGGAAAACCTAGGTCAGAGTGAAATATTGTGTTGTTTGATATCATAATATTTCAAACTTGTTGATTTATGCCAAACAATGATATTGGGGTCGGTGGAGGATGAGAGAGTTTTCAGTACATTGGGGGTTTCGAAATCAAAGTTAAGAAACAAACTAGACAAGAATTTTGAAAATTTCTTGAGAATGAAAGGAATTGCGTACAATGTCAGAAATTTTTCTTTTGAAAGGGCACTCGCAATCTATAGGTCCACATGTGAAAGAAGAGGGACCGGGTTGTGCAACACTCCAATTCCAAAGGTTGGTATTGGTGGCACTGGCAGTGGCAATGGGACTCAAACATATGGTATTGAAAACAATGACACAGTGAATGTTGAATTCGAGACACAGTCTGAAGAAAATGAAGAGCAAACTTGGAATCAAATTCAAGATGACTCTTTTACTTTATCTGATGATGAAGGTCAGTTTGAGGACTGTGACACCATTTGGGAAATGGAAGAGAATTAGCAACTTTTCAGTATTTATACTGTACTTCATGGATTTGTTTCCATTTTTCCATACTGTAGTTGATGATATTTTATATTGTATTCAATGAAATTGTGAATCATTGCACTTCATGAATCATATTCCAAATTCAAACTGTAGTTGATGACATTTTATGTTATATTCCATGAAATTGTGATACTTAATATTTTATATTAGTCCATACATAGCATTCAATGAGGTGTTAGATGATGGTGCCTTTGAAAGGAAAGATAAGTCAATAATGTCACGTGGTCACTAAAACTTGGAACCTTAGAACCAAAGTCTAAAGTTTTGAAGTTTTTGAAACCTCTAACCTAGTGACCCACTGACTAGAAAGATGACCAAGAAAGACTTGAAACTCAACAAAGTGAACCATCAACCAAGTTGGGGAATCGGGAAGTTATGACAATTTAGAAATCTGCGACAAGGTTATAAAACTTTGAGGAATAGCGACTAAGCCTCTTTTTCTCCCTTATTTTGAGTCTATCATCTCTCTAGTTGTAACATTTTACATGAATTATTAATGAAATTTGATCAATGATCTTTCATTAATCTTCTTTGTCATTAATATTATGCAATATGCAATGGCATTGATTTATGTTTTAATTCTAGCTCTGGTTTAATGAACCAATTAAAGTACCTTGATTAAATTATTAAAGCATGAATTCATATAAATGTTTAGTGGATCTGCTAAGTAGTCATGGAGATTGAGTATTGATGTGCGAATAGTATTAGTAGCATATTGATGTGTGAATAGTATTGATTGAATTTTGTGGATTTGCATTGCCTTGGCATGAGCTTAAATGTTTATTTTACTTGCCCAAGTGTTTTCCCAAAGTTACACGTTGAAAATCTCATGCTTTTGGTGAAGTTTGGCTTTTTACCCTGGTTCAGGATTTTCCGGTCCATCCGAATTTTCTCGAATTTCTTTCAAACTCCAGTTTCTTGCTGCCATTCGGGTTTTTGAGCCAGTTCAAGATTTTCTGCCCTGTCCGGATTTTCTTGGATTGTGTTTAGAGTCCGGCTCGACCTGTTTTACTCTATGATTCAGGAATTTTTGGTCTTCGCGGAATTCCGCTTGGGCTGGATTTTTCCAAATTTTCGTCTGGCCGTCGGGTTTCCGAACTTGGTTGTTTTTTTGAGCTTTATGCCATTTGTGTTCTCCTGAGTTGAGATGTTCAATCTTGTTGTGCTTTTAAATGTTATAGTCTTGCTTGGATTTTGAATTCCTATGTGTTTGGGCATTTCATGGCTTTCCCTATGCGTTCATGGTTAAAATCTAGGGTTTCATGCCTAGGGCATTGCCATTTCTTTTCGATTTGCTTTCGAATGAGACAAGGATTCAAAGAATATCTATTGGAGGTTCGGGTTAAATGATTTCTGTGCCCAGGGTCCTCAAATTTGTGACCTTCAGTCAATTTGAGCGAATTCATGTTTGATTGTCAATTTTTGGGGTTTCTGTCGACTTTGGGATTTTCCTGTCTAGTCGGATTTTTTCAGTTTCTCCTTCTTCCACTCGTTTTCATGAAATTCATGCAGTGTTATCATTTTCGTGAAAATTCATTCTAGCCAATTTTTTCTAGATTTTTCGAGAAGCGTGATGGAACGAGGAAATTTGGTAAATGGATGATTTTAATGGTGAATTCTTAACATTCCATGCTCTTAACTGATAAATTACACGGTGTTTTGCATCTTTTATGCATCTTGATGATCTAATGGTGGATTTTGTGCCTTTTTCACCAAAATCCGCCTATGCTGGATTTTTCTGGAATTTCCCTTCTGGCCCAGATTCTGTGGCTAGCTCGAGATCCCAGATTTTGTAGTTTGTGATCGAGCGACGCTTTTGGGTTGATTTCGATTTGCGTTTGAGTTTATATGGATGATGAATGTGTTGCTGATGATATACTAATCTTGATCTTCATGGTATAATAATGTTATAATGAATACTTATGCTGGTTTTTGCTGAGTGCAGGTTGAGTCTGGCTTGGTGGCAGCTGAAAGGAGATGAAATTTAATGAAGAAATTTGAAATACTGGTTGCTCCACCCCTTGGACGACTTGGAGAAGGCAGTTAATATGGGGCTGCATTGAAACTTGTGCCTTGGTTCAAATTATTTTGAGGATCCTAGGCCGACCTTGGATTGAGTTCATGCATTAAATGCTAATTTATCTTATTTTGAATTCTCCTTGGGCTGACTTGTTTTGGCTATTTTATTATTGTATAAACCCTTATTGGGCCGACATGCTATGGGGTTCTCTATAAATTGGGCATTTTTCCTCATTTGTAACATATAGAAGATACATAGAATAGAATACATAGACATATATAAGCGAATTTAGCAGTAGAGCAGAGGTAGAAGTTAGTTAATTTCTGAGCAAGTGCTGTAACAGAACATTGGAATTGTTGCTGAAATTTGGTGATTCAATACAATTGCAAACATTGTGATTTTCTAGTGATCTCTTTTGTGTTGACTTATCTTGAATGGTTCTTATGATTCTATCTTTCAAATTTCTCAAGGTTATTAGATTTATATTTAGATCTGATTCAATGATGTTCATGATTTAATGTTTGAAGTGTTGCAACAATCCCTGGTCCATACTTTTTGCAGCTAGTTGATTATTAGTTGCTTTGCAAAGTTATCCTGGACTTTTATATTCATTGTGCTTAGTTCAATTGTGGAGATTTATTCATTTCAATTGCAATTGGGTTGTCTTAGATGAATGTTCATGATCTGAAAATCTTAATACCTTAGAAGATTTCATTGTTTCTGTAAGATTGTAGATTTATCTTGGTCAAGCAGGAATTAGTTTATGAGGGATTGGTCCATTTCAAGTATTTCATCATTTGCATTGTTAATCTTAGGAGTAGTTAAATTTAGGAATCTCTCTGAAACCATAATATTTTGTTATTTATTTATCATTTGGATTAGATTTAGGATTGAAGTATCATTACATTGCCAGATCTGATAAATTCAAGATTCAGTCTTTGCTTGTAGTAAGGTCCCTTTGTGATTACCATCATTTTCACATTTATCACTGAGTTGTTTATGCATTGTCAAGACTTGGCATTAGAGACCTCGGGGTTATCTCTTGAGGCTTTCTGATAGAGATTTACCTTTCAAGAGAGATAGGATTTCATATTCTATCTAAGTTGTTGCTATGCAAAAAACATCATCAACAGTTATCAATGGTTTGATGGAATCCAAATAGGTCACCACATCTGGGTTCTAAGGAAACTGGTCCAAATAAATCTTCCTTGCATCCTCCATCTTCTTTCCAAAATCATTCCATCCAAAAAATTGCTCATTTATGTCAAAAGCCTTTGGTAAACCAAGCTCTGTGAAGTTCCTTAACTTTTCATCCACCTTCTTCATCTTGTCTTTAGCCAAATGCAAATATTTCTCTGTTTCACTCATTCTCAAACACTTTTCAATGACAGATGATGTCATTGATGTAGCAAGCTGATTAGTAAACCCTTTTGATTTCAAAACATTGTCACTGGCTTTGTAGATTGTTTGTTGAATTTGATTTGCTGATTTCTCTAATGCCAACACATTTTTGTTCTCAATTAAATATTTGTTGAGCTTCTTACGATGTTGTCTGATAGCATCAATCAATTGAAACATATCACACAAATGATCAATCCCCTACATTATTTCATCCCAGATCTTTTATTTCATATGCCTCATTGTTTCTCTACAAAATGAAGATAACTTATTTTGACAAGACTTAATTTCATTTTTTGCTTCCATAAACTCTGTCTCCAATCTTTCATTTCTTTTTCTCTCCTCTATTTTTTTTTCCAATTGTTCATTTCCATTTGAAATGCTTAGTCTTAATTTTTCTAAAGTGGATTTTTCCTCATCATATTTCTTGTTGTTCTCATCTAGCCTTTGCTTCAGTTCATTCACTGTGGTCTCATTCTGCTTATCCTCTTTGCTGGTTAATGTAGAGGCATATTTTTTAATTCTTTTTTCTAATTCATTACTCTTGTTATCTACTACTTTCCTCTTTTCTTTCTCATTTTCTAGGTCTTCCTGTAACTTTTCAATTTGAGTCTGCAACCTTTTTTCTCTCTATCTTGCTTTAGTAATGATGTGTACACCAATTCATTGTTCTTCTTTGATACATTAATTTTGTCATTATTTCTAAGTCCAAAAAAATCCAATTGAAAATTGTTCACCTAGAATTCAGATGGAGCCATCTAATTTGCTGGTTTGTTTTGAACTGTGGGAACAAGAAATGTGTACTCCATGATTTCTTTACTTGTGTCAAATGTGGGTAATACCATGGTTGTTGTAGGCTCTGAATTTAGAGCAGACACACTCTCCATCAGTTGCTTCTTTTCTTTTTTACTCAATTCTGATTTCTTTTTAAACTCTTCATTGTAATCAAAACCCAGGGATGCAGGAACAATGGAATGCTTGAATGGCAAAGGAATAGGTGTACTTGCAGTTGCTAATGATGTTGCAGCCAGACTAACTGGCTATGGGGGAGTGCCTAGAAATAACTCCTTTGTGTTTTTGTGGTATATTGTGTTGTCCTTTTGTGTGTAATTTGTTGTTGTAGCACATGTTGACCACTACTAGTATTACTACCCATACCATTGCCACTAGAGGTAGTGCCAGTTGCACTAAATCCTCCACCATGGGCATGTCCTAGTTGTGATTGTGTCTAACCATGAGGATGAGGATTTGAACTTGAAGCTCTAACAAATTGACCTGTATACCCTAGGTCTACTTTTTCACTTCCAACTCCAAGGCCAAATTTATCAACTGGTTTTCTATTCTCTACATCTATTACCATCCAAGGGCCTTGTCTTTGGGACCCCAAAGGACCACCTTCATAACCCATTTTTTTAGCTATGGTTGCTCTTGTAATAAATGCCTCTTTTGTCGCCTCACTTAAAACCAAGTTTGAAATTGAAATGGCTTTCTTAATTCCTATCATCATCACTTTCTTCATCTTCTTGTTCATTCAGATGCTCTATATTCCATAATTTTATATTCTTCATTATCTCCATACTTTGCAAGAGCTCTTAGATCACCTAGGTCCTTCCTCATAGACCAAAAGGCAGTAATTTTTTATCATGACCAATTTTTTTCTATAACTTCCTTCTCTAGAGAATCTAGCATTTTTACTCTACTAGATGGTTTATGACTTTTTTCATAAAAATTGTTGTACGTCCTAATTGTCTTTCGATGCAATGCCATAATTTCTGCTAACAATTGTTCAAAAGAAATACCATTCTCAGCAACACTTTTCTCCATTGCTACTTTCAACTCATCCCAAGAATCCTTGTTTCTCAAGTTTTCAAGCAAGGGTTTACTTTGATGTTGAATTCTACTTCCAACATTCTTATTGAGCACAATCATTGATTTAATGGTGTCACATGGATCATAATGCCAGTGACAGATAGCATCAAAATCAAAAAAATTCAAAAAATCATGTGCCACACTAAATGCTTTTCTCTCGAATGTCATCCCTCCACATGAAAAAGGTAAAGAAGGAAATAAGGTCTTCTTCCCTTGATCACTAAAGTGTCTTTCATTAGTATGCTACATCTACCTTACATATTCCAAAGCAAAAACCCTTTTTGTCACATGTATTGGAAGTTTGTATGGTTGTACTTCCAATCCATAAAATCTTAGCACAACATATTCTTCCATTAAGTACCAATCAACCAATTGTATTTCTTTTCCTAGTTGAATGCAGTTTCTACATGACATAGGCAATCTAGGCATTGGATTATTTGTAATTGCTTGATGCAATGGAGCCAAAAAGTAGTCTAAAAAATGACTGTAGTTCCTTCAAGAATCATGCAACCTTATAACAGTGGTCCATTCATATCCTGCAGCCATTTTCTTTTGCTCAGGATTACTATTACCATAGGGCTGAATCTGAAGCTTGTTGGTTTGAAACATTCCTCTGAATTTGAATAGAAAAAGATAGCACAAGTAGGTTGTGAACCTAAATGTCTTGGTGGAACCTCCTTTAATCATTAAAAATTGTTTATGCATGGATTCTACAATGTGCTCAATAAAATTATATTTGGCATGTTGAACACCATAATGGATATTAAACACCATTTCAAGGAGGCATGCACCCACTTCCAAATTGCTATCTAGTCTGAGGAAAAATACTAGCATGGAAATAGTATCCTGAACCCATGGTTTAAAAATATCCAAATCATAAGGAGGCTTATGATCACCTTCCAATTTGTTTCTATCTTGGACTATTCTATTCAAGAAATATTTTTTCTCCATTTCATCCACTGCTTCATAATCACTAGCAAGATTTTCTAGGTCAATGTGGACATTTCCAAATTCTTCGATTGTAAACCCCAAGGCCAAAACTTTTCCAAGTTCTTCTGCATTAATGGATAACAATTCTTCTTTGCTATCTTTATTAACAATTTATCTTTTTTTATCATAATAATTTAGGGCACAGACCATGATAAATTATGGGCAAGGGAAAACCTCATGTAACATCATGCGCCCTAATCTAGTTACCTACAGTGCATTGACACTATTAACTTGTAATTGCATTTGCCTTGCAGCCTTATTGTTAGATGAAAATCGAAGTTCTGAGGTACGCCTACCATAGGTTTCAGGATCATAAATATCATGGTATTCATCAGTGAAACTTGGGGTTTTAAGCAATTTTGCATAATGTATTTTTTTATCTGACTTTTCTCTAGTGGTATTGGTGGTAGACATGTTGATACAATCAACAATATGAAATTTGTGGATTCCCTATTAGTCCTTAATTTTTCTTAATTCTTAAGCCTCTTAACCCTAAACTTAAAATTCAAAGTTTGACAAAATAAGATTGTAAGAAATGTCAAGTGATGAAATGTAGCCACAATAATTCTTTTACTTACCCAAATTTTGAATTTTGATTCTTGAAGTTGAAACTACGTTGAAGCTTGAAACTGGGTTACTGGAATGACTTTGTTGGAAGTGGAATTGTGGAACCCAAAACAGGGTGGTGTACTGCAATGAGCAAACTGAATGACACGAAAATGTCTACTCGTTACTTATAGACTACACAATACACAATTAGGTAGTACAATGTACATTGCTGATAGCATTTAAAACAAGCCATTAAAAACAATGATTTACTCTTGCATTGACAACAAATTCTAAACTATTGATCTTTGTTAATCTAACGGTTATAGGGTGATTCTAAAGGTTTAAGTTCACAAGCGTAGCACTCTGTGCATTTCATTCCATAATGCAACTACAACCATACATCAAATGTTCATCGAACAATCGAGTAATTTATGATATAAATAATAAACATAAAACATGTGTTTTAAATTTTCTTTAAATTTTCTTTAAAGTTTAATGCGCTAGGATTGACATCAAGGCCAAGGGGCTAAAAACTTAACATTTCAAAGGCCTTAATAAAATGAATTACAATGTCACATTAATATCACATTGCACAACCAATAATAACACTTAACTTGCAAAGGACTTAATAAAATGAATTACAATGTCACATTAATAGCACAACCATTTATTTTATTACAACTGAATTACAATGTCACATTATTACATAGTACAAATACAAATGAAAGTGCAAGCGCCAAGCTTCTACTAGTCCATTGGTGAAAAGTTGAAAACGTAAATGTGATACATGTATCTCTAAAAATAAATGGAACTTTCCAGGTCAACCATGAGCTCTGAAAATAAACACATGAGACTTGTCGAGTTAGCCATACGCTCTGAAAATAAATGCATGGGGAAAGGGGGCCTGATCAAACTAGGGAAATGGGAGCCATGAAGATACAAAATGTACTTAGCCCCTTTCAGAACCAGACTGATGCAGAAGACGAGGGCTAGTAAAACTGCTTCCATGCAAAAGATGAGCATTGAAATTAAATGCATTTGAATTTCCTAGGAAACCATGCAGATGATGAGGGGTAGTAAAACTACTCCCATCTTCTACTTGCAACCTCCATGCATTGGGATATCACTTATGTCCATCAGAGCTCCTCATCTTGGTTTGAAACCTATCTGAGATGTCATGTGAACCAAATCAACTTCTTTCCAATTCCACCCATTCTGAACTTGAAGGAAATTGGTATTTTACTCTGTAACTACATAACTGGAGGCAGGAGAATTTAGAGCATCCCTAATAATACTGTATCATCTTCTTCCTGAATCCTTATTAAGTTATTAACCCTAAAAAATGAAAACCCTAATGCCAATTAAATGAATGATTTTAGTTGTGCTCACTATCCTTATTTATGGGCCAAAATTTTTGCCAAAAGTGCCAGTACCAGCCTGGTACCTTGTACACCTCACACATGTCACATATGAGCTCTGAGGTTGTGTATAATTACTACTGACTAGGTACTTAGTAATAATTGTGATTTGCACAAACCAAAAATCCAACTTAATTGGTACCTCAAGCTAGCTACATGCAAGTTTCAAATTGTAGCTCAAGCTGACAAGTTGTCAATTGTCAAAATCAGTAGTGCCATGCAAGCTGTCGATTGTCGAAATCACTAGATTATTGACATCATCATCTACGATTCTACAATACTTCGTGCAATTTTCAATATAAATCTATCCAATCAATCACTTTGGTTATTCATATGGTATTAATCCACCCCGCCGCCCAGTACCATAGCCAAATTGAGAATTTCAATAGAATAAATGAAAGGTAGAGTACTTCAATGCATTGAAAAGAGAGAATTAAATGTATCGTTTTACCTTAATGATTATCAATGTCCTAGCTAATAAGTCACAATAAATTTCACTCACTTATGATCGGAACTATATGTTGATTTCTAAAACCAATCATTAATAAAATCTCAACCATTGATTTATGAAAATCTAATGGTTCTACTGTTATTCTGGAGGTTTCAGTTCACAAGTCTAGTACTTCAAGGATTTACTTCTGGAATGCATCTATAGCCTTCCATAAAAAATTCATTGAACGGTCCCTCTTTTAAAACAAACTTTATGCACGCGCATAATTTAAAATGGGGACATCGCTAGGTTGATGAGACTCGACCCTCAAGATTAAAGAGTTAAGATTTAAGGCTTTGTCATAAAATATTTTGGTCTAACTCAAGCAATATTAAACGATAAACAAGACTAGGATGACTAACAGACCTAAATAATTAATAAAATGTCAACCATTGATTTATGAAAATCTAATGGTTCTAGTGTAATTCCAAAGGTTTCAATTCGTAAATCTAGTGCTTGCGAGATATACTTCCAGAATGCAACTACAGTCGTCCATCAAAAATTCATCGAAGGGTCATGGTCCATAATGTCGCGTGGTCGCTAAAACTTGGAACCTTAGAAAAAAAGTCTGAAGTTTCAAAGTTTTTGAAACCTCCAACCCACCTACTACAAAGGTGACCAAGAAAGACTTGCAACTAAGGTTAGGAAAATTTGCATTGACACTTTTCCACTGCATTTTTTTTATTAGTTTGATATTATGTTAAAACCGCCAATGTTTTTTCTTCTTAATCATTTGAAAATAGGTTTAATTCGCCAATGAATTTTTTTTAGTTTGAAAATGTTTTAATCGCCAACAAAATTTTTTTTTGGTTTAAAAATAGGTTTAATTCGCCAATCAAAATATTTTATTGGTTTGAAAATAGATGTTAATCGCCAATGGAAAAATTTTAGTGGTTTTAAAAAAATTGCATTTCGCTAGTATTTTCCATTGACTTCTAGCGATTTGAAAAGATTCACCAATGGACATTTTTTTTTCACGAAAAAATGAAAAAAATTGCCACTAAAATTAATATTTTGATCGAGAAGAATACAAGATTCGCTAGGATTTTACACCTTCACCAAGGGGGGGGGGGGGTTTCTTAAAGTTTTCCCTGCTTACATTCTTAGGTCATTTAGTATTAGTTTGCATATCACACCGTGTTTTCAAAAAAATTGTATTTTCTAAGTTTACACTTGGTAGCGAACCCCTTTCTTGTCTCAATCATCTCCAAGGATACCTTATATCTAGATCTCACATCCTTCATTGGGTTGAGATCTCTAAGGTGTCATTAAATGTGAATATTGTGAAATAGGATCCCTCTCCTTGTATCCATTTTGTGGACAAGGAAGTGAGGCATCAATTTCTACTTCCCACATCATCATCCTCATGTTGTTTTGGGATGTGTCCTTCCCACGTCAAATAATGTCATCATCATCATTATCACCTATCAATTTGTTTTTAGCTTGACTAGGAGCAAGATCTTGGCTATCCTTGGATTCTTGTGCGTGCTTTCTTGCTTGTTTGTAGGAATCATTCACATACATTTTTCATGGTGCTTATAGTGTATCTGTTGAAAAATGAGGTGTTTTCTTAGCTTAATACTCTGTAAAACTTTAATATTGCTGATGTAAGTAAGCTCTTTCTTTGTTACATATATTCTTTGTGGGTGATTATCTTGATTAATTCATTTTACTGTTGTAGAATGAAGAGAGAATTTGATAGAAGAACTAGACAAGATATTAGAAAGATCACACAAGATGTACCGTGGAGAAACCCTTTCAGAAAAAAAATCCACCAAGAATTATTCTATTATTCAATCTCTAAATTACAATAGCTCCAATTCTTGCTTGAGAATGCTTCTTTTGTCTTTGTCAATCTTCTTCACACCTGCAATAACCATTATGAAAACTCTTTTCAACTTGAATGAGATATAGAGACAATATGCAACCTTGTAATCTCCAAATGGTGATAATTACAATGTACAAGCTCAAGCCCTTGAAAAAGTACACCATATTGCTTCAAGTTGAGTTATTCTATGAAGACTAAAGCTTACAACATGTGCTTCATGCATTTGGGCATCCCAAACTGAAGCTACAACTTCTCCTTCACTTCGGTGATAATTCCAAAGATCTTCCTCAAAGTTGGCACCCTTAAGTAATCCTACTTAACTGAGCCTTCAGAAATATCTTATCATGCATTGGAGTTAATTCCAAGAAAGCATCTTGGGCACCCAAGTTGGCTCCAAGTGATTTCTAGTTAACTAGAACATTTAATCAACACCATTCCCAAAGAATGGTCATCCCTTGTTAACTGGAGGTAGTCCCTATTATCTGTCATACAACTAAACGTTATTAGCCATGCATTCCAAGTTAACTAAAGTTAACTAA
>VDFB02153765.1:0-22828 GCA_007258455.2 Sequoia sempervirens
ATTTAATGAATGCATTTTTATCTACATTAAAAGCTCATAATAATGAGCACAATATGTTAGTTAAGTCGATCCATTTGAGGGTTGACTACTTGCTATTTTAGCTTGCAATTTAATACTGTTTGGGCACCAAGTTTAAGTTTTTAGTTAATAATTAAATGCCAACGGTTTTGGGGAGAGGCCATGGGGGTTAAGCAGAGCATTTTTCATTACAATTTGATTCATTATGCTAGGCACAGTTGGGGGAGAAGCTATGAGGAAAGGAAGCTAAGAGGAATTTCACTTTATGGCTTTTTGTTTTTACATGCTGTTAGAATTTGAACTATTGTGAAGCCATGGGTTTTTCTAAAGGAAGATATTTCAATTCTCTACATTGTTGGGGGAAAGTTAGAAAAGACATCGACTGTAATTTTCTCGTGTTATCTTTTCTCTTAAGAGTTTGTGAAAAGGCATAAAGGCAATGTATGATAAAGCTCTATTTATATTCCTTTGCATAATTTATTTGAAATATGTAATGAGAAGTTCTCAGTTGCGTTATTATTTAATTTTTTTTTTGAATTATGTGAGAAGTGCAAAATATGAGAGGAAGGAAAGTTCATTGTTTTTTATAATATAAATTGCATTTACAAGGTGCGGTACCCTTAACACAAAAAGGTCCTATGGGCCAAAGTTCATCAATTCATAATAAAAAAACATAAACCAGTAACAATAGATAGACAGTTCCACAGAAACGATGCAGAGGCAACAAAGAAAAAATCTCAGAAACTAGACAAAACCCACACCATCACGTAGCTAAATTCTCCCATTCCTCCATGAGGAATTTATAAACATCTGCATTGGCTTGACTAGTACTTGGATCAGAATCAACAACATTCTTTTTAACTTCCTCCTTCAACACAACAAAGAGAGTGACAATCGAGTGGTGAATAACCTTTATGGTGAAGTGGGTTATTTTGTTGAGCTTCCTTTCCAAGGTGCAAACATGAGCCTGTAGGCCATTGGAGTCTTCCTCCTTCGCAACATCCGACCTGCTAATCTAAAACCTGAGCATGATGATTGGAGGAGTTTATAGTGGATTCCTCCAAGTTCATCCAGTTAAGCTCTGAAAAGTGACTTGGACCATCAGTGAACTCTATTTCCTCCACACTATGTATAGTATCATGCTTACTCTGTTTACCATGTTTCGAGCTGCTAGAAATTTCATCAACCTGGACCTCTAGTTTGTGTTTAGCCAAATAGTTAGACCTTCTAACACTGGTAGGTTCAACATAAGGGTCCATATTCGTGGCCACCACATTCCCCTCCTTGAAATCTTTAGTATCAATGCCATCCTCTTCATTTTCGGTGGGTGGTTCTTCAACATAGAAGGTTATGCCCTTTTTTTCTCTTTTTTTGTTTGGCTTTAGATTTGGTAGGCATTTTTCCCTCTTCTTAGTAGGAGTGTTTTCTAATTCACACTGAGCTTGCCCAACATTACCCTTTTTTATTTTTTGTAGGAGGTTTGGGTTTAGGGTCCTTAGGGAGTTGGTTGATAGAGAGGGAAGGTTTATGCTTCGAACCCATAAAAACAGTAGGGGAAAGTTCATTGTTTTCTTTCTCTATACATTGCTAATAAATATCATTATGAGTAAAAAAGTTAGCAAGAAGCAAAGAGTCTTATCAAGCATATACATAGTTTCAACATTTTCAAGTTGTATTTTCTTGGGGAAATATCGTGCAAATCACTTTGACTGTGATTTTGGAGCTTAAGTGCAGAGCAGAGAAGGAATATCACATACATGTTTTTATATTCATTTTCTTTGTGCAATTCTTAGTTTGCATTTTATAAATTTTCCATATTTTTAAAGAGGAAGATTATTTTTCTTGTTGAAGAATAAACCAAGTTAAAACAAAGGAAAAATATTTTAATTTTTCTAGTTTGAAACTCGTACTTAAATTGTTTCTCTTCCATTTCAAAATGAGCAATAAATTAGAAAGATAATTTGCTTCTATATTAAAATGATCGATTTATTTCATTTTCTCAAATAGAGATTATTTTTAGTTTTATATATAAATATTTATATAAGTTTACATAAATATTTTACGAGATATAAATATTTAGATGTCAGATAAGCTAAATGCTTTCTTAGTTGAGTTATCTAATTAAAGACAACTTTATAAGCTGATTTATTGAAGAATATTCACTACTTGAACATAGTTTCTCTTTGAATAAAATAAGATGATATTGGATATCATGATTAACCAGAATTGTTATTGTGTTCTTGAAGAATGAAACCATAAGGTAGAACATTGAAAAGTCTAAAACAATATTTAAGGAGTGATCTTCTATTTATGTTTAATATTAGATTGTTGTACTTATTTGACATGTAGTCAATACCTTAAAGATGAGACCAAGTGTCTCGAGTTGATGACATCGAGTCATAAATATTAACCAAATGTGCATGAAATAAGAGAGTAGTTTACTCTCATGTTTTGAATTAATGACCAACCTAGTCATTTACCGACTTAATGAGTCATTACATTATGATTGAGTAACTTTATGAAAAGCCAAATCAATTAGTCAAATAGTCAGTTTTGAGTTAAACCTTAGGTCAAAGTGGTTTCCAAGTCGAGTTAGAGGTGTTTGAACATATGACTCCACTTCTTATGGAAGTGTTTGAAATGTTTTTAAAACTTTGACCAACATAATGCAAAAGTATTTGCTTGTATTAGTCGATTCATTGTGATCCAGATTGCATAGCCAATCAAATTGGTCATACTTATTTAAAGAAGTCTAAAGTTGTATGGTCAATTGGTTATGTAGGACACAACACTAGAAACTCAAATGACATACTTGTGGGTTTCTTAGTCTATACTCTTCATTAAGGGTAGGGCCACTTCTAGTTGGAAGGTATGTGAGGGACCACCAGTCTGTGGTTGGAAGTAAAGTGCTTGGGTGATGCTCTCCCTCTCGCAGATGACAACGTCGAGGCTTGTGAAACAAAAGCATTGTCCAGATATAGAAGATGACCTTGAAACTATATTGTAATTTGTAAATTTATATACTTGATAGTTTATCATGTATGATTGTAATTGAAGAGTTCTATTTCATTTTCAAGTTGAAATGTAATATTATTTAAATTTCAAAAGATGTTTTATACTGTCATATTGAAATGTGTAATAAATGATGTATGAAAAAAAAATGCATTCCTATTTTAAGCAAATGCTTTTATTTACTTCTATGGTAAAAACTGAAGTAATTATTGTGTTGTATGAGTTAGTTTATTACAACAAGGGGACATGTTTTCCTAGGTCAACCCTCAAAAATGTGTACAAATAATAAAAAACGACAATATTTAGTCATGCATATGTTCTTGGGAATGATTATACAAAACTAGATTCATTTAGTGCATCAATTGAAGTGTGTAAATGTGAATGATAAATTTGATTCTTTGATGATTAGGAGATGATTAGAAAAAATTCATTGAATGCTTTTACATACAAGGACCTAACAACACATTGCACAAACTCATGTTTAGTCAATCCTAGGTGGGAATAATATAGGCAAGAATTAGACCAAATTTAACTTGAAATTAGGGAATAATGAGTCTATGATCACAAGGATATGCCTGCAACCATAAACTTGTCTTGGAACACCAAAGGGAATAAATAACAATAAATAATGTGTATATAAATATATACGTGCACAATAATATAATAATGAATGGATTGGATTGGATTGGATGAATGTATAGAAATAAATGGGATAAGGGATAAGATATAAGAATATGCATAACAAATAAATAGGTGACATAAAAAGATGGCATTTATCAATATATCTATGTATCACATAATGGAGAAAAGGGTATTCTGAACATGATGAAAATCAAATAGCATATTAAAATTCAGCTCCACGTGCAACAACATATATGCAAGGCCCCATGCTGCTTCGTTGGGAAGCATATTCTAGGGAGGAATGCACCGTATAGAAACCTTAAACCATGTGTATACGATTATTGTTGAAGCGAATTCTCTAAAAGAATGGCACTGTCAAGGTGTAACTCTGCAATCCTGGGAAGGCCAGAATGTTCGGTATCAGAAGTGAAGCTAAATGCAAATGCCGTGTCGAGTAATGGAATCAGAACTTCTAAGCCTGTCAAGATGAAAGGCTTGCAAATCCAACCCCAAAATGCCAAGGTATATCTACGTCTCTCAAGTCAATCAAATCATTTGTGTTTCGGTGCCCTTTAAATGAAACTGCCCCATTTAATCTAATAGCGTGTTTTATTTCTGCTTTCTGTATTCAAAAAATGGTAAGAAGAGCCATTTTGATATACTATTGGCTGGTGGGTAAGGGATATATCTTTATTCAACGCATACTGTGGTTTTGTGGGTTTTTGTGCTTTAATGCCACGGTTTCAGTGGAAACAGGGGACGTTTTTACAGTTAGGTTTTTATGTTTCCCTGTTTATCTTTCTTATTGCCTTTTCTAGTTCATGTGTAGTTGCTGGAAACAACTTTTCTGAGATGCTTAGGGCTAGTCATTAATATGGGCACTGCTTATTTAACTATATCAGCAAGACAAATCTTGTTTACGTGACCATTTAGGCTTTTTAGGGCAGATTCCTTGGCTACCACAGCTTATAGAATCTTAGTAATAGTTGATATCATCTTATATTTAAGAGTGTTCTTTTCTCAGTGTATCCACTTGCAATGTTCTTCTGGGGCCAGCTTTGTCATTTTCCTTTCATGATGATGGATTCGATAGAGAGACCCAAAATGTAGGAACCTAATCAAACTATGCATTTTATCTACGAAAACATTCCAAGATGGCTTATTCTGTACATTATTTGACGGTTGAAAATTTGCCTTAGCATTCCCAGGGTGAGAAAAAAAAATATGTTTCCAAGTGAGACCCTTCTAAGTCAACCTTAGCACTGAATTTTTCGAGCAGCAGTTTGTGGAGGGATTTAATCTTTGAGGAACTCCCAACTGGGTAGGGAAAAGTCTTTTGCTGTGTATTCGGATGTCAGACTATTGAGGTTTTGCTATTTACCAGATTATTTAACCTGTGAGGGTGTTGGCGTTTAAATTCGCACCTCTGGAATGCGTATTTGAAACGGACAGCTATGCACAGATAAACTGCTCTTCAAATTAGGAGGGGAAGCTCCCTCTTGCTGATGGTGTTGGAAAGAAAGTAAACTAAACTAAGTTGCCTATCTTTTTGATCAACTTAGAGCACAAGGTTTTTTAAACACAAACGCTGCAGCTGAGATTTTCTGTTTTAAGACTTCAACTACGACTAACTTAAACTAAAGACGTTTCTGGCTTCTCAAGTAATAGCAGAGCAAGAGAAGCTAAAAATTAACAAGGTAGATTTTCTGACAAAAATATTTCAATAATCTCTCTCTCAACGAACACCTACACACTTCACTGTAAGTTGAAATCAAAGATCATAAAAGTAGAACATAGATAACGGAAATCTGAGATTTTGGATCAAGGCAAAAGAGGCTCATGATTTTATTACTCAAATCTCTGGAACAAGGCTCACTTCTAACATGCCTGGAACAAGAAATTGCAGCTAAAGAGGCTTGCAATCTTGCTCTTACACAATAGAAAACAGCAATCACACTAACTCCTTGTTGGCTAAAGAGGCTCAACAATTTGCTATCACAACACAATTGAACAATAGCGGTAACAAATAGAAACTAATAGGCCAGCGTTTGTTATCACTAGCATGGTTCTAACACAAAGTGAACTGACACAGAATAACAACTTGCTGGCTAAAAGAGACTCGGCAATTTGCTATCACAATAACTATTAAAGAAAACTAATGAACAAAGGCTCTTATTTATAGACAAGCAGAGGAGTAGGGAACCCTAAAATCTCCTTGCTTTCACAATCTAGGGCTTGCTCAGCAAGCAAGCTTTATTTATAAATCTAGAAAGAAGATAACATAAAACCTAAGAAAAGCAGAAAAAAGTGGGAGAAATGCACCAACTATTACATCTTATCTTCTTTCTATCCTCAAAGAATGAATAAGGATTATTCCAAGAATAGAAAGAAAGCGGGAAAGAAAGCTTCTAGAAGAAAGCTGCTTTAAAGCTCGATCACATCCGCTAGGAAGTTAGAGATTGTGTCCCGGTTCGGTGCATCTATACCATCAACAGCAAAACACCGCTTTTCAAGAATATCTTCGGCATCTGCAATAGATCTTAGGAAATCTTCAATCTCATTGGCCGCTTTCTCGAGGAACTTTTCGCGACATCATGTGAAAGTGTGACTTTAGCGGAGAGTCTTATATTTTCTCTTTCATCCACCTCTGTGCAATCTTCTTGCTGTATTTGTCTTTGTGCATGTACCATATTCTTTCACATTCACCCTTTGAGATAGTGACGCTTTCAGACCATGGGGGAATGGAAAAACACTTCTTGATCATATCGGGCTTTAACAGGCGCAAATCAATTGCCATCTTCATTTGGTTCTCCCTTGTGGCGAGGGTTGTACTTAATGCAAGCGTTACGAACTCAAGACTCTGAATTGATATAGGAATTGACGCTGCTGCGAGGAGTCCAGAATGTCCCAGGTTCCTGATTGAAGTGTTGCCTGCATTCTCCAAAGCATGTAGATCGAACACCGGCTTAACATGATGCAAGTCTGTCTTAGCTGTTTTGATGTAGTCATGATAAAGAGCTGATTTAGTCTTGAAAACATCGAGAGTGTACTCCATTTCGGAAAACTTGAAGAACGACTGTAAACTCGCTTAGGTGCTGACAAGTTCTGAATAATTTCTATTTTTAGAATGCTGATTTTCTTGCTCCAATAGACAAATTTTTTGAAATTTTTTCTGAGATATGGGTTTTCTTGAGTGGATTGCAAGACCAACCGGATGTCGTCCGTTTTGAAAAATTTTTGTCTTTTAGCTGAAAAACAGCAAATCTAATTTCTTCAATTTTTTCCAAAAGTTAGCATCTAGGTTTTGTTCAGAATATAATTAGAAATGGACCCAGTTGATTAGATTTGCAAAACCCTGATGGCTGATCGAAAAAGCAGCCAACCCTAGGTTTTGAAATTTTCTTGAAAAAAGCTGTGATATGGGTTTTCTTCAGAAGACTGATTTGAGAGGACCCAGATGGTTGAAAACTGAATGCACTGATGATTTCACTGACATGCAAGATAAAAGCAGCTGCTGCAACTTGATGAAGTTCTTGAAAATTTCCTTCAGAAGATTGAAGTGAAAAGACCCAGATGATTGAAAACTAAAAACCTTGGCCTTCTCTTTGAAAAATTTGATCTTCTGGAAGAAAAAGCTTGAAAAAGCAAGGGTTTGAGTTGTTGGTATGAAAATTTTGATGAAAAACCAGCAAGCTATGTATTCTTGGATCATGAAAATTCTTCAAACTTGCTGCTCCAACTTTCTCCTCTGACTGCTACTTGCAAAAATAATGAAAATAACATAAAAGAGAGGTGTTAAATAGATTTAGGGTTTTGTTTTTGCTTTGCTTTCTTTTGCTTTTATTTCCAAAAACCCTAAACCTCAGCTTCATTGAACTTGGACGCCTCTTTCTCCTTGCAATTTTGAAAATCTTGAAAAATTCTCTAAGGCATGAGAAGTTGGGCGCCCTTCTTCACCAGGGGCACCCACTTCACCCAGTGTTAGCCAAAATTTTGGCATTTTCAACTTTTCTTCATTTTGACCCTGAACTTCGCCTCCGATTTCCCGTTTGCAGACTGATTCGATGGGCGAGCTAATGGTTTCATCGCGGAGCCAAACTGATTCTGAGAAAGATGTTCTGGAGGCACATCTGGCGAAAGACTTCATCTTGACCTCTGAATTCATGGGAGCCTTTTCCCTCCAGGGGCTCCGAACTTCCACAGTGTTAGCCATTTTTCTGATCTTCAATTTCTTCAATAACTCCTCTTCTACAAATGATCTCGTCGAATCTGGAGCTCCGGACGTCGGATTGACTAGCGGTTATGCTCATCTCGAAGCTATCGAGATATGAGGAGGGGTCTTCTGGGATGAACTCTGCGAAATAATGAATTTTGGACCCTTAAAAGTTTGGGCGCCCATCTTGGCTGGGGGCGCCCATGTTCACCAGAGTTAGATTTTTTTTAAACTTTTTCTGGTTTACTTCTGGATCTTGAAATTCAACTCTCGCCAGACCCTCTGTTCGGTGCTTCAGATCTGGCGACTGCGACCTCTGATTGACGTGCGGAGTATCTCGTTGGAAAGCTGGATCAATTGTGAGGAGATCATGTTAGACACTCGCCTGCAAATTCATTTGATAGAGCCCTTGAAAACTTGGGCGCCCTTCTTCACCTGGGGCGCCCAAACTCAGCAGACTTAGCCATTTTATCTGTTTTTCAACTTCAAGTTTGAAATCTTCATTCTGTACCTTCGTCTTCGATCTGAATTTGCTGGATGTTGAACAGTTAGATGTGCTGACAAAGACAGGCATCACGAAGCTGGCAGGATACTGAAAAGATCAAGCATATTCTTGAACCCTAACGGCTCAATTAGACCCTTCAAAAAGCTGGGTGCCCTTCTTGACCAGGGGCACCCAAAATCTCAACACTTAGTCAATTTTTGATCTTTTTCAAATTCTCGTTTTAACATCAGTTTGGAATCTCCCTGTTCAGCTTCAAATTCCGGATGACTGGATCGCCTGATGACTGCGCTGTTGAATTCTTTACGGAGCTGACAGAGAATTGAGCCATTTTGACTAGAGACACAAACCCTAATTTTGACATTTGATGCCCTAAAAAGATGGGCGCCTTTCTTCACCTGGGGCGCCCAAAGTCACCAGTGTTAGAAAATTTTATCATTTTTCAACTTCCTCTTCGTTCTTCATGCCGGTTCATCATCTCGCCTTCTGTTGAAAGCTCTGAATGCTAAATCTGACGCCTGGCAGCTGACTGACCTCCATTAATGACCTCGGAGTTCCTGGTATGCTTCTGAAAAAGTAGAATAGACCCAGTAGGGCAAAACTGATCTTTTTTAGATTCTGACTGCACCAACCTGATACAGACGTATTTTTAGCTAATCAAAATCAATTCGGAACCTGTCGGACCAACTTTCTATTTTTAGAAAGTTTTGCCAGTATCCATTTCTAAAGAAACCCAGAAAAACCCAGAAAACGTTGTTAATTTTAGAAAATTTCTAAAAATAGCAGTTTTCCTAAAATTTAGGGATGAAAAAATGAGATCTGGGTTTTGCAGGTTAAGCTGCTCTGAGCAGACCCAGATCGTCAGAAATTGAAAATTTTGTGTTTTAACCCCTCATGCAAGACATGCACACCCAAATTTTGACCTTTTTGACTGATTTAACAAGACTTTTACTCATTTCTTCAAAATGTCTAAGTGTAACAAAAATTTTAATTTTGGGGTACAACAGAGGGTAAATGCCTAGGTCTTGTGGATCACTTTTCGTTCATGTGTCCTCTAGTTGGAGACCTTCTTTAGCCAAGTTTTGAACTTGAACTTCCTAATAAGCACAGGGTAATGTTTAGCCTTGAGCCTCAGGAGCTGAGAATCTGTTAAAAATTCACACTCTAGGTACATCTGAGACTTGAATGGTGCTAAATGAAATTTTAAAAACATCGACTCTACGAGTACTTTATATGTTCTACTTCTGGGATGGTCTCTTGGAAACTCAAATTTGTTTTCTAGCTTCAAGATGTGCATTCTAGATGATTACTTTTGACAGTAAATGTATCATCCTTAGTTAAGGATAGATTTCCAAAGATTGGATGTGTTCAAAACTAAAACCAAACTACGGTAACACCATATGGCAATGTTATCCTGTGTACACAGTTTTATAGCAGAAGCTTTTTACTTTATCTTATGGACTGTGAAAGCCTCTTGTTCATTATTGTTATCCTGCTTATTACTGTGCTGAAGCTTTCTGAAGGATATGTTAACTTGTTTGTCACAATGCTACTTAAGTTCATTTGAGTGTGGCCATTTTTGGAAAACCACCTGTTGGATAAGTAAATTCTAGATATGCAGTTTTGCAGAATATAATTTCAAGTTTGGAGATCAAAATTATACTATGAAATGATGATTAAGGAATAATTGTACATACTGGCATATTGAAAACAAAATCGCTGAGTTCCTTTTAATTCCTATAAGAAATTAGATGCAGCATCGTAGTGTTATTATCATATGATGAAAGTTTGTAAACTTGTTTCCGACATTGGTAAGAGTGTGTTAAATTAGCAAAGCATTGATCATCTTTTTCATTTTCCTTGTTTATCCATCTTCTCTTCCCTTAGGATTAGTCTTCAATTTCCTTGACATATCTCAAGGTTGCTTTTATTCTGTTTAAAGCAGATAGGAAGCCAGCGATTGGAAGTGACTAATTTGCAACCTTGTCTGGTGCGGAGGGAGGCTCTTGTGGGTCTTGGAACATCACTCTTGACCATAATTGTTACCCCAGCTGAGTCTGCTGAAGCAAGAACTGTGAAGGCTGACATGAGGAAGAAAATACTAGAAAAACTTGATGAGCTACGGGAGAAGGCAGGGCTGAAAAAGAAGAATGAAGATGAGAAGTCTTCAGCTGACAGCGAAATAACATCAAAATCACCCTCCGAGTTTGCTCAAAAAGGGGAAGAACTTTTGGTGGACGTAGATTTTTGTGCTCGACTTAGAGAGATCATGGAATTGTCTTAAAACTTTGATCTTTATTTTTCTCCAAATTGAAAAAAGTCCTAAGTTGATACAAATTGAGCCAAATGTTACTTTCCCCTTGAGGCCAGAACTGTGGATCACACTTGAATGCATTCTTTTCAGCACGCTGAATGGAAACTTGGATGTAAAACTGTAAACTCTCCAGTGCACCAGTTTATGTTGGCAACAATTAGTATTAGTCCCAAGTTCAATGCTGTGGTGGAGCAAATCTATCTTGATGCAATCTAATTTAAGTATCTGACATTTGGTTTGTGGCAACTAAATAATAAGTTTATCAACAAGAACGGTTTCTGTTATCCGAGGGGTACAAGCTTTCTCAACTGTTAAAAACTCATCTGATGAACATCGTTCTGAATAGTAGCATATTGACAACTTTCTCTCCTAATATGTTGGAACAATTTTTATGTCTTGATCAAGCATACTTTAGACACTAGAGGATCAAGACACTTGGTATATTCCTTCTGAGTCTTGAATTTTTTGTCAGTTTTCCACCTTATGATTTGGCACTGAAATGTTGACAACACAAGACTATATGATGATATCTCTTTTTGAATTTGAAAGCTTGCCAAAATACGCCTGAAGTCCATTTGAGTGGATCTGTTTTGCTTTATCCAAAAAAAGTGCCTTAAATAGTCCACGACTCCACATCACATCACCTCTATTGTAATTTGTATTAATGCCAAGTTTTTGAGGGATAGCTATATGTTTTCACTTTGATGTTTGAACTCTAGAATCTCAGATGTGGTTTTGGTTTTAATTTAACTTTGTTGCATAAATATGCAATCGGAAAGTTTTGGTATTCTTCTTTTCTTACAAGTTCTAAATATAAAATCTCAATGGTTGAGCAAATACTATATCTGTCAAAAGAGCCACAAATTGATGACATACATTTTCATCATTGTATACTGTTCATTTGAATTTTGAGATTTTGTGTTTCTCATTTTTGATATCATGCAATTGATTTTAATTGGATTGTGTGCAATAAATCGAACTTACATGTGCTCAGAAGTTCAGAACTATATTGTGAACTCTTAGTTTCAAGCTACATGAGCAGAGTGACACTGGTGGAGGGGTTTTCGGATATTAAGTAGTTGTTTGGCACGGTTTGAACTTTCTTGTGTTTGTTGAGATGGGAGTGTATGATTTGATTTGCTTTGTATTATTTTTAGTTGTCTTGATGGGCTATAAGACACTTGGGTTTGTCATTGAGCAGGGTTTTGTCATCTAGCAGAATCGTTAGGATTGAATGCTTGACCGTTGGTTTGAAGGGTCTGCAAGCCTGATGTAATTGATTTCTTTGGGATGCCCATCTGCTCTAGATGTGTCGATTTGGGTTGCCTCTTATGTCTATTCTCTCATCTCTATTAGATTCAAAGACTAATTCAATGTCTTCAGATTTTCATGTCTGCCATGTGGATTTTGGTAGATGGCTCTTTATTTTTTTAATCAGTTACATCATTTCTTATCACTAGGTCATCTATTGATGTTAAGCATCTGGAATTAAAGGCCCCTAGATGTTGCTTCATAGGCATCTCCTTTATAGAATTGTTTAGTAATTCAATCTGTAACCCCATTGTGAAACATCAAATGTGCTAGATGTGTTATATCAAGGTTTGATGGTGTAAATACACTAATATAAATGTCAATCAAAGCCGTTTAGGAAGAATAACAAGTTTTGAAGGGAGCAAGGGAGTTTTATAAGACCAAAATTAAATTACAACACTTTCGAGCAAAGAAGCCAAACCTTCCGAAGATCACCCTATCATCGAGCCATGTAGAAAACATAGCTTGATATGTTCCTTGGTTAGCAAAGGAAACTAACACCTATTGTTCCTTGAAAGCCATGAATGAAAAAACATCCTCAAAGGAAATAAACAAAGAAATAATTTCCTCTAATAGACTATTACCTTTCTAAATAGAGCAAGATTTCTTCAAAAGGCAGAAAATAACAATTTACAAGTCTCCTTCAACAATCAACTATTTATTACTTGAAGAAACGAGGAAGGAAATTCCTTCAACTATTTAATTTCCAAAATTTGTTGAAGCCTAAGCCATTTATCTTTGTCTAACACTCTATTCATCTCTTATCCCATTATTGGGGAAAATCTTTATTCTAAATTATTTCAAGGGGCTATTGAGTTTCATCAAACATATCGATTTTATATTATGTGTAACCTTTTTATTATACACATAAAAGGGAGCCCTTTGAAGGTCCTCTAATAATGTGGAAGGAAAGGCTTACAAATAAGGTTCAAACCTACAATTGTCAAGTGCGATTCTAATGTGAGTTAGTAAACTTTTACCAAGTCTCCTACACATTATGTGGTGAGTTTGTTCCTTTAATTTTAGCTTAACCCAACTTGATTTTTTCCAAATCAAATATGATTAATTTTTGTTCTTTTAATCTAAAGGTAGTTTCACATCAAATATTAGCATATGTGGTCTTGAATAGCACACTCATTATCAATCAAGGGAATAATGCCATAGTGTAATGGTGAAAGCAAATTTCTCATTTGGGCCCATTTTGATAGAATATCTTTATACAACTACATAGCAACAAGTGACACACTCTTGTGCTAAGTTTGACTTCTTCTGTAATCTTTTATCTATCCACATGCTCTTATATGTTAACCCTTTCATATTCTCATTTATGCATATCCCCACACACATTCACCATAATTAGTCATTTATTTCACCCATCATTACTCTCACTTCCATACATTTATTCTTTGCATCAATGTTTCCCTATCTTAGGTCAATCTCATGACATGTAGGTTTGATCTTGAACCAAATGAGATCAAACCCAAAATTTAAAATTTCAAGTTCTTTCCTTTTCTATTGGCCATTATTAGCCATTATGGGACATTTTTTTGGATGTCTAATAGTTCACTACTTTGGGCACAATTGAGATTAATTTCCAAGAACTATTCTTACATTTTCACTTAGAAGGTATAAAATTTGAGCTAAGAGGATTTGCATGTAAAGAGTCCACAAATGGTAAGCTCACACCACATGCAAAAGTTTCCTAAACATGTGGATGAAGGAGCAGCTCAATTGTTATCATTAGTACAATCAAAGAATCTTGCATCATCTAGTTTGCAAACAATTACAATTAAGGGATATACCAAAAAGATGGTCTCCCTAAAATGATCAAGGTCAAGCCCTTCAATTATGAAAAAGAACCCTTGTTGTGGGTTTACCTACATTACTTAGAGAGTACAGGGACCCTCTTTTACTCGGCTTTTGATGTCTTTTGGCCCTTGTTTGTTGGGGCTGTGACTTTCCAGCCAGGAGGTCCTTAGATGTTCATGCGTAAATTCTTTGGGGTTGTGCTTTTAATTAGGATTCCCGAGACAAAATCGGGCTTTTGCGTCCAGGGATTTTTCTGTCCATTGGATTTTCCAAAATTTTGTTCGCCTAGATTTTCGAATCACATGCAGAGGCAGTTTTCAGGAATCTATCAGAGCTAGATTTTTCACGAGGTCATGCTGGATTTTCACAGGAATCTGTCACTTTGGATTTTTCAGTTACGATCTGGAATCGCTGACACGGATTTTCTGGATTTTCCCCTTAGTCCTAATTTCCCGAGGATAGGCCGTCTGCAAGAAATTTCCACGGGGAGTGATTTTTCCGAAAATAATTGTTTATTTTGTTTTATTTTTTTCCAAAAATGGATTTTTTAAAAATGTTCAAGTAGAAATTTTAGCGAAGATTTTGAAAATAAAATTTCCAAAAGTGGAAAAAATTCTGAAAGTGGAAAGTTTCCTTATAAAAATGTAAGTTTTTTTAGAAAAGGTCAAAATTTTATTCGAATTTAATTTGGACATGTGGGCTATTAATGATGATATCTGTTTTTCAGGACTAAACAAATATTAAAAGGGGGAATTGCATATGGATTCGTGCCAAAAGAGGGAAATCTGGAAGTGTTCAATTTAAATTTTCAAAATGGGACCTGCCTAAGAATCTGTGCCAAAACTATCTACAGCTGGAGGAATTTTTGGAAGACATGTGAATCTGATCTTGCTGGAGATCGTGGGCCGACATGGATAATATTCATGCATTTAATGCAAATCTTGTCCTATTTTGAAATTCTCCTGGCCGACCTGTTTTGGGGCCAGTTATTATTGTAAAATCTAATTGGGCCGACATGTTTGGGGTTTTCTATAAATGGCGTTTGTGCCTCATTTGTAAGGGGGGAGAGATTAGGAGAAGATTTGATAGAGAGCGAATTTAGCAGTAGAGTAGAGGTAGAAGCTAGTCAATTTATGAGCAAGTGATGTAACAGAACATTGGAATTGTTGCTGGAGTTTGGTGATTCAATACAATTGAAAGCATTGTGATTTTCTGGTAATCTCTTTTGTGTTGAATTATCTTGCATGGTTCTTATGATTCTATTTTTAAAATTGCTCATGGTTATTAGATTTAGATTTTGGAATGCGTTCGTGTTCCATGATTTAATGTTTGAAGTGTTTACCTTGATCACTGAGTCCATATACTTTTACTGACTAAGTGATTGTTAGTTGCTTTGTAAAGGATACCACGGATGGCTATGACTGTTTGTGCTTTGATTTCAAATTGTGATTTTATTCATTTCAAAACTGCAATTGGGTTGCCTTGGGTGAATGTTCATGATCACGAAAATCTTTAAAACCTTAGAAGATTACCTTTGTTTATGTAAGATTAAGTTAATCTTGGTCAAAGCGAGATTGGTTTTAGTTGGGATTAGTGAACGAGAGTGTTTATCATTTTGCATTGTTAGTTTTAGAAATGGTTTTAGAATTTGGGGCTTTCTCTAAACCCTTATCTCTTTTCTTCATTTATTTTGAATCACAGGTTAGTTTAGAGTTGAAAGCATCCACCATATTGATACGGTGAATTCCACTTCGGCATTGGTACGCCGATTACCAGCATTTTCACACATGGTATGCGAGGTTGTTTATGCATTGTGCGGCAGGGTGATTTTTAGTAACTTGATGAAATTACACTTTCCAAGAGAACAGGTGTATTTGCGTGCAATGCGAGTTGTTGTTGTCACGAGAAAACACCATCAACACCCACCACCATTACCCAAGAATGATCCAAAGCTAGGACCTTAGCCAATCATCAAGAATCTCATTCAATGGAAGAAGTTAGCAATTAAACATGTCACATGGAAAGATAAAGACTTTTTGAAGAAACATCCACCATTGGCTCACTTTGAAGATAATACTTCTCTAAAGAGGGGGAACATGCTACACCCTTAATCTTATAGTGTGTAATGGGTTATGAATAGTCGTCTTGTGGGTACCTTAACTCTTAATTAAGTAATATGATCATTATAATATTATTATCTAGTTAATTAGGTCATCCTAAGTGATATATTTTGGTATATAAGTCAGTTTGAGTCATATCCAAGGCATAAGTAGGGTATATATAGGAGGTAGTAAGTGCTATTTGATGATGAGATTGTGAATTGTGTTCTCATTGGAGATATTTAGAGGTTTTCCCCTTGAAGTGGCATGTTATTCTTAGTTATTATCAATTATTTGTAAAATATTTCATATTATATTCCTTTCTTTGCAACTCATTTCATTACAAAGATGATATGACACATAAAATCACCATTATAGGGGAGTTACAAATTATTGACTAAAAATCTTGACCAACTATATGACACGTGATATAAAATGTCATCCAACATCTTTTGAGGGAGATTATGAAGATAAAATGGAGTGCCCAATTTCATGAGTGAATTATAATAAGAGTTATTGGGCATTATGACAACATAAGAGCATATATTATTTTTGCATGTTTACTCATCATTAGGGGTGTTGGAATTTTGAACCTAAAATTGGGAACCATATTTGGATCATGGTATTGGTCCATGGTTTGTGATTTATCACTTATGGTTTCACATATTAGATATCCTATATATTGGATGCTAGAGATGGAGGTTCATAGTGTATTTTAAAGTACTTTTATGTTTCCAAAGCTTCTCTATATTCTCTATTTGGTGATACACCTATGAAGGCCTAACTTGGAAATTGCATTGTAACCTTATTATTATTGATAATTGTTAATCTCCTCTCATTTTTTACCCTTCAGATTGTGATCTCCTTTCATAATTCACTAGTCTTTGGCTTTGCTTCATTTTTTGGTTTTTCTATTTGTCTTTGGGTTTCTATTCAATTGTGCTTCCTTAAGGATCATGTTTGGTCACCTCCTAATAGTTCACAAGTTTAATATGTTTGTTTGAACTACTTTAATTGATGTCATCTAATGCTATTCTAATCAATAGCTTGTTCAAGGTTTTGTACTTGTTAAATGTGACACATTGGGACATTATGCCCTTGGTTGATGTTGCTATAATTGGATACATGTTGTGGGTCTTTCCTCCTAAAAGAAAATAAAGTTATTATTTTTTTTGAAACCATTAATTCATAAGTAATACACTTGGCAACATCTCACAACTCTAAACATTGTCAAACTAAAGATTTTATGGCATTGCACTATTGGTCACCAAGGGATAGGTTGGCAGTCATGTAAGTCCCTAGTGACTTATGGGATTGATTTAACTAAACAAAAGGTGATGACATCATCATATTTATGTGGTGTTATTGTGTTGGGTTCCTAAGCTGGTCAATTATCAATCATCAAGTATTGCACCATTAGATGATGTGAGCTCAATTCGTAAAAATTATTCGTTTTGGTCTTCTAGTAGTCCACTAAAGATATGAGAATTTACACTTCCAACGCCACTTGGTGATATTTGACTCTTGAAGGATGTCAATATAACATTTAACTTTGATTGTATCATGAGTCATCTAAAATATGCTAGTAATGTTCAAACCTCACCAAAGGGGAGTAGTTCTCCAAAACATGATGCTTAATGTAATCTATGACAGGTTCAAAAACTGTATTTGATAAGATTCCATTACTTTGCCTGATGTAGGTTTCAATTCTCTAGCTATCATGGGCTTCTATTAAGTTGGCTTCATCATATGGTCTAGATTATGGTGTAGTTCACTCATTTCAACATCAATGTGATGAAAATTTTTTAACCACCCATAGGGGATTACACACTATGCCATGCACCAAGAGCACAAATTTCACAAGATCACTCCATGCCATGTGCATTACTTTTCCAGTGCCACATGTAACAACTAACAAATACAATTCACTAAGGGAGTAGGAGAGAGGCTCGTATATATATGGAAGATATGCCTTATTAAAAAAGGGGGGAAGACAAGGAAAGGTTTGTTAAAAAAAACATTATCTTACATTCATAGGTCTGCAAAGATACGTTTGATACCATTTCAAAAATTCAACTTTTTTTTACCATGTTGAATTGGCCCTTCATATTTGTTATCTGAAGGTTGATATTGACATGAATGTTTCTCTTGGATGTACCTACATGTGTCTTACTTTATAATATTATTGATTGATTATCCAAGTCATTTGATGGCTTTTGCCTCATCTTATTTTATGTATATTTGTAGTTATGATAATGAAATCATGCATTTTATTCCCATTTCTCTTCATTTTTTATTATATTATGGACAAAATAAACTCTATGTGATGTGATCCTAATCTCTTCATGGTAGATCACTTGGTAGTTTAGCTTGTTTTCAAGTAGTTGTGCCCTTTTCCGCTAGAATTAATTAGTAAATTTATTAAAAATCATATAAAGAGATAGCTTCTAAAATCTTAGAGGTTATCTTGCAATTCAAGTCCCACATATGCAAGATTTCCTATTTTGATATAGGATTGTAAAAATACTAACTTGAACTATCAACAATTCTATCACACTTGGTGGGAATTAATGTTCTCTTTCAAATCAATTATGCTTGTGGAACAAAAGGCCAATTCCTATTTTTAGCAAGCTAAGACAAGGCCTAAGTATGGTTTGTTGCCGTCCCCCAAATGCCTACCAATTTGTTAGAATTAGCATATGTCTAAAAAATTCTAATCATGGGGTGTTTCTATTTGTATATCTAAGTGTTTACATGTTAAATTTGTAGTTCATCATCTATGCATTTTTTTTTTCTAAGTTTGATTTCTCCTTGGTTCCCACAAAACTTTCAAACTTTACCATACTAGCTTGGCTTTCTACCCAACTCCACTTCTCCTCTATTCCTATCAGAGTATCAAACTTATCCATCTTGATATCCCTTTCCCTTAACCCTTATTGCTTTCCCTTGCCTTGTTATAGAGGCAAACTTCATCATATCAATATACCTCATCCTCAATCCTCAACAAATAATAGCAATCACATGGCACCATTAACCCCTAAAATCTAACATTCCCACATTTTTACACTATTCATCTTGCCTACCCTTTGTATGGCTAGTGTAGGCACCTAAAATATTCCCTAGTCATTCATCATCTAAAATCAATCAATTCCATCACCTAGGTCTAATCACCTTCACATAGTCCTAATTAACCAAGTCCCCTTTATCTATAGTCCATCACTTAATTAAATAATCATATTATTTAATTAATCACCTTTTCCATCTCACAGTAAATAATTATCATATTTCACATATTATTCATCTCACACATGGCTAAAATAATTAAATATATTATTATGTAATTAAGCCTATATTCCCTCAAACACATTCCAAGAATAAAGGGTAACTAAAAACACTTTTCCTTATGGTCCCCTTATTCTCTCAACACAATCCAAGAATATAGCCTTCTTAGGTGCACACGTCCCTTATTTCTCTCATGCTCACAACTACTTACTAAATTTGGTAAGTTCATCCTAGCCATTCACAATTTAACAACCGTCATCTTCACCTTTCATCCTCTCTTTGATCCTAGAGAATTCCTCTCAACTATTCTCCACCATTGATCTCATAATCAAATCTTGACCATCCATTCTCCCTTCCAAAAGTCTATAAATTCAAGCACTCTATCCTCCATTCCATATCAATCATCACTTATGCTATCTAATTGGTATCTTCAAGCAAAGGAGCATCCACATTCCAACTAATCAAGGAGAAAATAAAATCACAATGGAGGTTATGGTAACATTTGCTTTGATTGTTTGATGTTATGTTTTTGATCTCTTTTGTGAGCTCTATCTAGAGGTTTTGCTTGATTTGAATGTGATTTTGGTGACTATGTTGGAGATTATATCCCTTATCTCACTTCATTCAATGTGTTTGTGTCTTGTGGTGGTTTCTAAACCATTGGTTTTGTAAGTTTTTGAGTGGATTTCAAGAATTGACTTTTCATATATATGCTGGGAAACAAAACAAACTACAATGTTGTGTTTGGAACGACCGAGAAACGAATTTTGACATAATATACTTGTTATCTTGCTGACAATTTTTTTTTTTTGAGGTGTTTACAAGCTTGGATCAAAAGTACAATTGTACGAGATTTCATACTATTGTATGAAAACCGTACTATCCATACCGTACAAACTATCATACTGCGAAAAAAAAAGTTGAAAGGATATACACAATTAAATTTTGAGTATATACTCCCACATTGACATGGAGCCAATTGATTTAGTTATATATATTTTGTATATACCACATAACACACTATATCTATCTGTGAATTCTTTGTATCCATCATGGGAAGATATACAAGTGCACAAAGGTATGTTGTATATCCATCAAGCAGATACACACACAGTAGCAGTGGGAAATCTCAAGATTTGATGGTTTTTAATAACCATTTTAGGTCCAGAGAAGTTCACAGGGAAAAGGTGAAACAATTTTTATTTTGGATTAGACTTTAAAATCCACTTAATTGTGCTTCATTTCCTTTTGAAATCCACAAAATTTTTCCCACCACAACTTTTATTTGTTTGCCTTGGCTTAGCCTACAGTCCCATTGAAGACCGCAAGCTCTACTCAATATCCGGCCCTTGGTCGCATGTAGCATAGACCCACAATCACATGGGGCTCACAGGGGCTTAACCTGAGCTCCTTGACTTGAGCCCCTACTCCTTAGCGACCGGTCACCTAGTCAATCAGGTGCTAGCTGAAAGGGGCTAAAACCTTGCCCTTACCCTTTTGAAACTTTTTGAAAAAGCACCTATTATGGAAATTGCTATAATTTTTTAATTTCAAATCAGTTTTTCAAAATTTTAGTCATTGGAAAGATGACTCTGACATTGACCTATTGGTGAAGGTAGATTCTCAAAAAATTTCTCTAGATTTTATATGCAGGTGTTGAAAGTTATACTTTCATTTTGAAACTTTAATTGAGCATAACTTTTGTGTTTTTTATCATTTTTCTTGTTTTTTTAAACTATCAGAAAAAACCCAAGAATTTATTTGTTGTTTATTTTTATGTAGGAATAATTGGTTTTCTATTTTTGAGTGACTTTTGTGTGCAAGTCTTTTTCACATATATAAGAAATCCAATCTTACAAACTATTAACTTAAGTGGTTTTCGAGGATGTTTTGTTGAAGATATTGACTATAGACCTTTTATTTTCATGTGCTTTGTCTTCCTTGTTTGTGCTCACATTGAAATTGGGTTAAAATTTACATTCACATTTCGATTTGGGTTAACAATGTACATGTGTCTTTTAAACCCCAAGCACACTTACATATGCTCTCCTCTTGCACCTTTGGATGATCTTGAGGATCATAAATAAGTGTTGTCTTATTTTATTTTGAGGGGGTCTTCTTGGGGATTTTATCACCCTAAGGGATGACCTCAACTCTAGTGTTCTAGCAAAGTATAAATAGTGGGGGGTGAATTGAAAGACATGCCTCTTGGAAGTTGTGATTTTATCATCCGAGCTACCCCCAAGAACTTTATACCTTAGGGAAGTGAAGGAGAAGAGTGGGTTACCCTATTCTCCCAGCTATTTGAATTTTTTGTACTTTCAAATTCAAGTGTTAGGCCTCACATACACATGTGGTATTTAGAGGATTCCTTGGACAAGCCTTGTATAGCCTAGTTTAAGAATTTTCGACCATTTCTTAGTGTGATACAAGGTACAACATTGTGCCTAAAGTTACTCATTGTGTACCTTCCTAAGTAGAGATAGAAGCTCTTTGGGAAAGGTGTAAAAAAATTCCAAAGAAAGGGAAAAGGTGAACCCTTGTGCCACTAGATCCCTATATGTTTAATCCATGGAGATATAATTGAAATATACAAGGAAATATATGGTGTTTAAACATATCTTTGATGGGTCTTTGAGAATAATTATAGTCATGAGATAAGCTACTTGGGAGCTAGTTGCTTAGTGATGGATAACATGCACACTATCTCATTGTATGGTAAGCAACATAGTCTTTATATTGGCATTCTAATTTTTCAAAATCAACATAGTAGTGTTCTTAATAATGCGTCCTCGAGATCATTATCTAATAGAAGGTTTCAATGTGTAATAGAATTAGAAAATGGTGGTGAGTAGGTGATTATCACTCATTATTTCTTGAAGACTAAATTGATAATAAGCTCCCAATAGCTGTATGTTTACAAATAATATATGCACAAGACATCTTTTAGATGCCTCATGGGTTATAGTGAATTCTAGATCATGTCATCTAACATGATTAATGCACCAATTGCTTTTTAATTCATGATGAAATAGGTGGGTAAGAAGAGAATCCAAATGTTTCTATTGTGGGCATTCTCTACTACATTAACTTTGTTTAGAAGATTATTTATCCCATGCAACAATAATAGAAAGGTTGTTAATGAATTTTCACATAGAATAGCACCCTTAACTAATAGGGAAAAGAAAGGAGTTATTGAGTGGGAAATAAAATACAATTAGCTATTGATTAACTTGAGAAGGTAACCAATTCATGTTGTATATTCTTCATTTCAGGTTTCTCACATCTAATTGTAGGGGAATGCGGTGTTTCAAAAGAGGGTATTTAGGCCATATTAACACAAGAGGGCACTCCATAAAAACTAAGAACGTGAAGTACAAATATCTAGAGGTGGATTCCCCTATGTATGATGAGCAAGTGTTTGCCATCATCTATACTTTTAGAAAATTAAAATGTTCCATTTATAGTGGATATGTGGTGGAGGTATATTACAACGGATCGAAGTTCTTTTTGAATCAACTTGATTGGAAATAAGAGCAACATAATTGGGAAAGAAAAATCTAAGTTTATAATTGAATACATGAAGGAGAAAAATAATGTGTTTGTTGATGCCTACTCTATGCTACCACTTCCTTTTTCTATTGATG
>VDFB02153766.1:0-10035 GCA_007258455.2 Sequoia sempervirens
CCTAGATCCTAATACCCTGAAAGAACACAACAAATGAACATATTAATAGATAAAATGCAAGTTAGAATAGGAGGTTCCCCATAAATCCATTTAACCATGTTCAAAATAGAAATAAAATAAGAACACAATGAGAAAGAAAGATGAAAAATAAAGCTAAATCCTATTGAGAACATGCAAATCTTGATCTTATGGGGAGTTGGTGCCATTTGATGTGGAAATTGGCCCTTTCCCAACTCCTTTGCAAGATTTTATGATAAATGGTGATGATGATCCACTTTGTTGAAGATTCAAGTGTGCTCCATGATGAAAAAAACCTTCATAACCTAGCTATGGATTCAAAAGTATGGATGAAGATTGCTCTAAATTTGAGTATAGTAAGTTTACTCAATTGGTGGATGGATAAAATGAAGGATGAGCTCTTCATTTATAGAATTCTAAGATGGATGAATGCCAAAAATGAAGCAATGTGGGAGTAACATTCAACCAATGGCAAGGTGCCACTTGTCAACATTTGATAGGATGAAGGTTGAGCGCATTTTGATCCATGTGCAAGTTTGAAATTTGAATTTGATGAGATGACATGTTTAGGGGGGATGAAAGATGAGTTAACTGCCAAGTGGGAGACATGTAAGAAACAATGTAAGAGCTTTAAATGTTGTGTTGGATGGACAAGTCTATTTTGGGGGAGATTTCAAATTTAGAGGAATATTCCCTTTTTGATGCCATTTTTGAAAGTAAATGAAATTATTAAATCAAATAAATGATTTAAGTTTGGAAGTGCAAAATCTAGAGGATTTGAGTGATTAGGATTAACATTGATCAGGATTTGATTAATTTAAGGGGGGATTTAGCTGATTTGACTATTTGATTTAGATTTTAGGATTGAAATAAATCAAAAAGAGATGAAAATGATTAAGACTTAGTTAAATAAATATTTATTTATTTGAAAAGCAAAGTGATATTAGATTAAATTAAGATAAATGTTTGATTTATTGAATTTAATTAGATGAATTACGAGATTTAATCAAATAATGGATTATTTAATTAGAAATAAAAGATACGAGGAGATAAGGAAATGACCTAGCTAATTACTGCAAGGAGACAATGATTTAATTAAATCGAGAGTTTATTTAATTAAAGGAGGTTGTAGATGAATTTAATCAAATAATCCTATTTTATTAAATGGTTAGATGAAGGGATAATTCGGGATGGTGATGTTAGTAGATCGAGGGATCGAGGGTGTGTGATATCAATCTGTATATTTTACTAGGTTATTCAGATATTTTTCTACTAGCAAGTTTACATTCATTTAGCAATCTTGAGAGTATTACAAGGCATTACAAGAAAATTGAAGAGAATTGAAGAGCTAATTATCAAGCATTTTGGAACTATATTCAAGATTCAAGCATCATGTCAAAGTCATCATGTACCATGTGTGTTTTTGAGCTAACATTTATGATGTAGGTTTTCATTGTTCAAGCAAGCAGTAAAGTCAAGATTCATAATATAAAATCAAGAGTCAAGATCTACATTCATGTTATCCATTTCATACAGATTGTATCCTTTATTCCAAGGGTTGGTGACTTGCAACATAGCATATTTTTTCATTCATCATACCTTCATTCTATTTCATTTTATTTCAAGGATTGCTTACCAAAATGGGGTTTGACCAAGGAAAACCCCTATCCATTGATAAAACAACATTATTCTCCCTCTACATGTGTGATTGTAGATCTATGTGTTTTGAGGCTTAAAGATCCTTTAAAGACTAAGTTACAAGATTGAAGAAAGTTGTCAAAGTTTTTAAGAAGTTTTCATCTTCATGAAAAGTCACCTATAGGCTAGATTTCAAAGTTCTAGACTCAAATATCAGACATGAGAAAAGAATAGAAGATCATTACATGATACTATAGTTTCAGTAAAACCCTAATACTATGACTAAATCACTACATTGGGTGTATGAGTCCCAATACCACTTTTCAGTCATTTCCTGTAGATCTTGGTTTACCAGTTGTAGATTCTAGATTCAGCCCAAAACCCTAAATTAGAACTAAATTACCCAGTCTGGAATGTGAGTGCCAATTCACATCAAAAGTCATAATTTTGGGATTATAGACCTTGTTTCATGCATCTCCAATATTCTAAGTACTTCTTTGTTTATCCATAATTTATTATTATAATTTTAAGTTTCTTTTCCTAGGTTACTTAGCTAGATTTGCATATTACTTACATTTCCTTCTTTCTAATAATTTTATTAGTGGTGAACCCCCATTTCAATCACACCCAAGGAGACCTTCTAACAATATCTTTTCATAATTGGATCATTAGGTTGATATCTCTAGGTTTTCCTTGAATGGACTAAGAGTGAAAAAGGAGGACCCCCCTTATGTGAATTCCATCTCCTAAAAGGTGGAGCACCCTATTTCCTTTAATTAATTTTGGTTAACCTAACCTTTGGAGACCTTATTTCTAATTAGCAGTATATTTCAGTCGTAGTTCTAGCTTACATTAACTTTGCATTAGATCTTGCATAAATGTTAATTTGCATTTAGGGCTTGTAAATATTGCATTAGTGAAAAGTGCATATAGGTTAAATTTTTTCATCTCAAAATCATCTAGTTTCATAAAAAATTGTAATTGCACATAGTCAAGACAACATACAAACCAAAAACCTTAACATTCACTCAAAATTTTCCAAATTTAGTGTCAAAACCCTAATTTGTGACTCATTCATGCCTTTGTGTAATTTAGTCTTGATATAGGTTGTTTTATCTAATTTCTGGGCATTCTATGTTGACTATTATTCATTGTTTGAACCTTTCAAAAACCCTAATTGGGACTCATATGCCTTTCTAGGTGATTTAGTCTTGTATTAGACCTAAATCTGTGTTTTACAACATTAAAAACCTTGTTTTTGTACTTTTTTTTTCTATTGTTAGATCCCTATTTCAGATTACAGAGTTTTTGTTTCATTCATTTCATTAGACCTAGCTTAATTCAGTTCATTTTTTCTATTGCTTAATTTCAAAATTGCATTTACAAAATTTCATTTCCAAATTGTTGCATAGTGTAATCAATAAACCACTCTGTGTAGAATCTAAAAATTACATTTCATTCTTGGTCATTGCATTACACTTCATAATGGATATGTGTTTCGGTAAGCTTTGGATTTCCTTCAATTCATTAGTGGAGGTGTCAAGTTGTGCTTTTGGAAATGACCCTAATGAAATTGAGCTCACTCATGCTCAATCAACTCCTAATGCTTGTCCTCCTCATGAATTTGACATCATTGGAGAAGATGATGACATCATGAACAATTTCATAAATGATTGTCCTAACAACCTTGAGTCTAATGTATCCTTTCATCCATCCGTGAAACAACCAACACAACTAGAGATGTTTGGTCTTCTACATTCTAAAATTGAGACACAAATTGATCTTAAGCTCCCTACAATACGTGGACCTAGCACTTCTAATCAAGTAAACATTCAAGAATATTATGTTAGTAATGTGACCAACACTCCTATCAACCTAGAGGAGACATATGGAAAAGGATTCACAATATTAAGCAAACAAGGATGTGATACAACAACTAAACATGAAATTCATCAACTCTTAGAGCAAATACCAACTGAAGATACCAAATTCATAGGATATCAAGATCCTCCTCTCAACATAAGTTTCCTCCTTCCTAAAGAACAACCACTTCCTTGTAGCGATGATAAGGATGATTGGATCAACATAGGTCATCCTCCTGAACAAGTTGGTTAATCTAGCAAGCAAGGAAGGCCTTACAAACTAAAGAAACTCAAATTTCTTTGTCCACCATCTAAAACTGAAAGAACCCTACACATAATTTTAACTCAAGGACCTGTTACATTATTTCCCATGTGAGAAAATAGAAAACCAAATCCTAAGAACACAAAAGCATCACATTTTCAATATCATAGAGTTCTTGGACACAATACTGATGAGTTCAATGCTTTAAAACAAATATTTAAAAAGTTTGATATCATAGAAATAATCCCTTAAGGCATGCATTTCACCCCTTTTCATGTAATAGTTGTAGGATCATAATATTATCACTATTACATGCATGTCATTCATTGCAAATCATTTCAAAATGCAAGGAGCTCTTTCTCATCACCTACCTTGCCCCATTCTTGTCTTACACGTAGTGGGGCAAGAATTAGATAGCCTTTCCCTAGTTCAACACTTGGTGTTGTCCCTTTGGCTAGTTTTTTTCCTTTCATATACAATGAACAAGATTGTGATGCAGATGACCTAATAATAGGTTGACTCACATGTGCCTTACTAGTCTTATCTTTATTTTATTTTTCATTTTTCTTTTATGTGATTGCACATGCATAATGTTATCCCTTGTACTATTCTATCCAATCTCTATCTTTGTGCATTCCTCTATATGTATCTAAACTCTTCTCTATGTCGTAAACATTTAATCTTTTCTTTGTCTTTTTTTTCCTTTTGGGGATTGACACAAGGTTTCAAGACATTCAAGTCTCTTCATGTTGACCTAAATTTTTCTTTGCTTTGCTCTCTTTGTGTCATTCTTCTTCTTCCTTAGTATTTAGGGAATGATGATAGTTTCAAGCTCTCTAAAAACATTGTAGGAAAGACATACTAACCTCGAATCCATGGATCCCTTATGTGATTTTGGGATTTCATTTTGGGGGCAACCCCTTTTCATGATGTAGATTCATTTGGAAACATATGAATTAGCATAGGGCTTTCCAAATAAGCTCCCATGTCCTCTTTATTGTTAACATTTATCATTTTCCACTTTAAATTAGTAGCTCGTAGCATGGTGTTTAGCAATTTCTTTAAAGTGGGGGCATACATTGGAATTATTCTTTTGCATATTACAACTCATGTTTCATTGTATGGTTTTCTTACTTCTTGTGATGTTTCTTTCTCTTTTTCATGACATTGGGTGTGATTTACTTCAAGAGTGTGATATCTCTTAGCATATTATATTCCTCTTAGTGGCTTGATGCAACACACTGCATCCCCTAAGTTGTAAATCTTCTATTCTTCGATTGGTCCTCTCTTGGAGACATTAGGCACAATGTTCCCTAAGTTAAGACCTTACATGATCTAAGTAAAACTCCAGCTTTGAGCGTGCTTTGCACTATTTTTGATTTAAAATATTTGTTATATGGCCACCTTGAAAAACACTTTGTTTTCTGTGGAGCCATCTATTTGTCATAATTATCAAGCACAATGTTTTCTTATCTTTTGAGGCTTGAAGATCCTTTGAATACTAAGTTACAAGATTGAAGAAAGTTGTAAAAGTTGTCAAGAAGTTGACATCTTCATGAAAAGCCACCTACAAGCCAGAATTCAAAGTTTTAGACTCGAATATCAGATTGGAGATAAGCTACAAAAGATCATTAGAGGATACCAAAGTCTTATCCAAACCCTAATACTGGGACTAAATCACCACCTTGGGAATGTGAGTCCTAGTATACCACATTTCAATCATTTCCCATGGATCCTGGTTTAGCAATTACAGATTCAAAATTCAACCTGAAACCCTAAAGTGGGACTAAATTACCCAGTCTTGCATATGAGTCCCATTTCACATCAAAAGCCATAATTTTGGGATTCCAAACCTCATTTCATAAATCTCCGACCTTCTAGGTACTTCTTTGTTTATCCAAAATTTATTATTCTAATTTTAAGTTTCATTTCCTAGGTTACATAGCTAGATTTGCATATTACTTGCAGTTCCTTCTTTCTAATCATTTTCTTATTTGAATGAGAAATTGAAGCTATTTGTTTAGTTTCTCATTCAATTAAAAATATATATATGCTTATCTCCTAACAATAATTTTTTTTATTAAATTTTATTTCAATATTGTGAAATAATGGTTTTGGTGTGGTAGAGTTACAATTCTTGCCTAAGTTTTTGTGATATTGATGGTGACTGTGACCAATGTCATTAGTATAGGTTAACTACACCTAATCCATATGAGTTCAAGGCATATTTAACCCACTAAACATCAATCCCAATATGATCATTCATTATAGACAAAGACAAAGAAGTCATTAAAACTAACATTCTAAATCATGAAATCTTGAGAAACCTATAATTAAGGCATTGAAACTTATCCTATTGAGGGAGTGGTATCACATTTATGTGGAATGGCAACCCTTTCCCACTCCCCTGCATAATGACCTTGTTTCAATCGATTATATTGAAGAGAATCAATGAAACCAATGAGAGATATGTGATAAAACATGTTTTAAATGCTAAATTAGCATTATATATGCTAAGATGGTCGATATGGGTGTATACAAATATTCTCTAAATGTATGCAAGTTTCAAAAGACTAAAATCCTAATTAATAAATAAGTTTAATGTATGCATCTAAGTTATCATGGAATCCATTAATGGAAGCTAAGCTAATATGGTGCAATTAAAATAAGCTAAAATTATGCTAAATGTGAGTGTAAGTAAGAGTGATTTTAACAACATAAGTTTGATGTTAAATGATGGATCCATTTGTCTCCAAATAGTGACCTATTTATAGGAAATCAAATGAGAAATGAATGGTTAAGATAAAAAAAAAAAAAAAGCTAATCAATAGTCAAGGATGGAAGAAGTTGGAGGCATGGATCATGGGTTCTAATGAATGGGTGAGAATTCTTGATATGAGATTTAATCAAGGGTTCTCATTCCTTCAAACAAGCACACTTTTGACTTGAATAAGAGGTCAAAAGTTAACTGGCACAAGATTTTTTTAGTCAACTTACACATGAAGTTTTGTAAGAATATTGCCTTTTTCAATTGAGTGAGGAGAAATAATATTCTTTGGAATATTCTCATGGGTGAGGGAAATAGATATTTAGCAAATTAAAACAAAGTTTAATTGTGCAAAAGGGGAAGGAATATTCCTTTGCAAGTGGGGGGAATTAGATTTATTAGTAATTGATAATTAAAACAATGTTAATTATGCTATTTTTAGAAGAATTACATCATATAATTCATTAAATAAAGTGATTTAATGAAAAGAGGAAAAGGTGATGACATTTAATTAAATAACTTGGTATTATTTAATTAAATGACTTTAGGGACTAAATTAAATAATTTGATTTATTTAATTTAATAAGATGAAATGTTAGCATAAAGGGGATGAACTAACCCAATTAGGTCAAGTAGATTAATAGGTGAAAATGAGGAATTTAATTAAATAATTAGGCTTATTTAATTAAACAAGTGAAAAGAGGATGGGTTTGAGGATGAAGTGATGTTAGTTAGCCAATGTGATTCATTGAGATATTTTTAGGTGTTTATAGTGACATTACATAAAATATAAGCTTTAGAAATTGGAAGGATGCCTTCCCTTTTTCATTTCTCTTGTGAGGATAAAGTCTTAGGTATGACATTTTTTCCCTCTACTTTTGAAGCCCCTTCGTGGAAAAAATAACTTCTTTGAAATAAGAGTGTTTCCTTATCAATTAGATCCTCTAAAGCTGATTATTTAATACAAAAATGTTCTTTATTTGTGACCCCTTTAATAGTGAGTTATCTTGCACAATAAGGCTCATTGAATATTGGAGAGGTTCTCCTTTTATTTCAATGATATGCTTAGTGTAGATTTGAATTGTTAGGTGGAACAAGAGTTCCCAACACTGATACATTTTGAATTACCTCTATAATTATCCTTTTCTATAGTAAAGGTGGCTTCACTATAGACATCTAATGGAGAAGTTTTGTATTGATTTCTCTTTCTATTTTAAGGTGTAGGAGGTACCTAAATTTCTTCCTTCCTCCATTTCCTCCAAGGTTATTGTATTTATTCTTGTTTTGATCCAATGCAACCTTATTTTACTAACTCTTGGGTTTCCTTGAATTTTATTTTGTTCGGGTTTTTATTTCTCAAATAATAGTTAATATAGCTATTGGAATTAATTGCTCTACAAAATAAATATGGTATCTATTAATGGCTAGCAAATTTGTGTCTACATCTTTAAAGAACTCCCTAGGAATTTAAGTGATTTTTTACTTCTTGATTGATTTCTCATTATGTGGTAGTTATAGATTAGGTAAATGCGACCATGGTGTTTTAGTGGTACCAGATTACTAGTATATTTAGCAGACATATTTTTTTATCAATATAAAAAATATGTAGGTAAATTATGTCTCATTTCCTCTTTTTGGGCCTAGTAACAAAGGAAAGTTAGTACCCCCATAGTAGGGATAACCATTATGCAATATAAGGAAGAAATATAATTTGAATTTGGTACATCAACACTATTTTAATTTCCTATATTCTCTCATATTTTCCTCCTATAGGATAATATAATAGGATTAGCTTAGATTTGTTTAGTGCTATGTTCAATCAATGCCTTTGCATTTGGATTACAGAGGAGTTCAAACTTCTTTGGAGATATAACCTCATTTGCAAGGTCCCATACCTTAAGGTTAGTTTTAGGGTAAGTGCACCAAGTTGTGACACAAAAAATATGCAACTTTTTTTTTACTTGAAATGAGCATTTGGTGAGCACCAAATTTGGCACTTGCCAAATGGCTTGGATGAATGATCCTAAGGCTCAATATTTCAAAATACAAATCATACAGGGAGCACAAAATTTGGCACTCAACAAATGAAGTGCATTATTTGGTGATCACCAAATTTGGTGCTAGCCAAATGATGCACTTCATTTGGCTAGCACCAAATTTGATGCTCACCAAATGTGGCTTTATTTGACCCCTTAATGTACTTTATGACCATTTTCAAGTGTGCTTTTGAAAATATTCTCATTGGACAACTTTTAATGCCCCAAAATTCTTGACACACTTAATTTTCTTAAGTGGGACTAAGTCTCCAATAGGGGTGACTTAGTCCTTTTTGGCACAAAACTCAAAATGATTTTAAATTTCTAGCAGGAATTTGTACTCTAACCCTTGAGGTCATCTTGTGATGTGTTAATTTTGGGAAATTTTAATAAAATTGGGTATAAATAAGTGTTTTTATCCTCATTTTACATCTCTGAACTCATTCAAGCAATCTCCTTGTACACTCTTCTATTTCAAGTCAATCCCATTCGAGGCACTTCATTGCATATCTTTAGATTTTTGAACATCAAAGGTATGTTAAGTTTACTGTGCATTTGCATGTTATCTATTTATCATACTCTTTTCATTTCATTTCATTGTTTAGGGTTTGATTACCAAAGTGGGGTTTGACCAAGGCAAAGCCCTATTCTCTAACCCTCAACCATTTTTCCCCTTTTGCATGTGTGTTTGTAGACTTTTGTATGCAAATTTATCAAACAATTAGGTGTTGAAAGGTGGTCAACAAGTCTACAAAGTCAATCAAGTCAACACAACCCTAGTTCAAGCTTGGAGAGGATTTCCACCTCATTTTTCTATAAGATCAAGTCGCGGACACATTTGAAAGAAAGTGCATACTAGAATTCTAGATTCTATCCTAGATTCCCCAAGATTTGCAGGATGAATAAATCGCCACCTAGTGGAAAATTAGTCCCGCTTAGGGACCTGAAAACTAGTTTGACATTTTGGATACGAACAGCAGAATTCCCATTCTATAAAATTTCCATTGGGACTAAATCACCCCACCTGGCGTAAGTATCCCAGTCAACATTTTTAGTCAATTTTGTAGGATTCTAGAATCTCCCAATATCAAACTTCATATTCTAGGTGCACCTCTTCCATTCTATGGTGTTATTTCATCATTTTATTGCTTTTTTAGGCATTTTTGCATATCACATTGATTTTTCTAGCACTTTACTTTTCTTAAATTTTGCATCATTAGATCATTTCAATTTCAGATCAGAGCATTAGGAAATTTTAGTTAAGCATAATACATCTCATTTACAATAACTTTGAGTGTAAACCTTTGCATTTTGGTCCCCATCCAATTCCCTTTCTAATTTTTAGGTGAACTATCCTAGGAAGAGCAAAGCATTGGCGAGCAAACCAAAATCATCGTTTACAAAAGACAAAGAAAATGAAGTAAAATGAAAAGGAAAAGGGGTGGATCAAGC
>VDFB02153767.1:0-25634 GCA_007258455.2 Sequoia sempervirens
ATGCAGGGGGACAATGCATTCTTTTTGGTACACTCTATATATATATGGCATTCTTGCCTCTTTGTAAAGGTTAGAACTTCTAGGGTTAGAAAAGAAGAAGAAATTTTAGAATACATAGAAAATAGAGGAAAGATAGAGGAGACAGAACTGCATCCTGATTCTTTGTAATAGGAGCTTCTTTTGTCTTCTTAGGATAGGAGTTAGATTCAGAATAGCCTGTAATGTATTTTCAAGTTTTCTTAATATAAATGGAAACAATTTGGAGTCATAGATTTTCTATACACTGGTGATTGTGCCAGCTTTGTAATTGTTGCTTATCTATCTCACTAACAGTAGAAGCAACCAGATCTTAATCTACTTCAGATTGTGTTTCAGAATAGTGTTTTTCTTAAGTTAATCATTTGATTTTTGAAGTCTTCAAGGAATGGAATGCTATTTTGGTGTTTTATTCAAAAATGGTAACTAGTACTCTGTTATAGAAATCAACACTGTGAATGAATGCAACTGTGTGTTAATCACAAGTTAATTTTGTTCTTCAGTTTTAGTTTATAATTCCTGAGGATAACAAATCTAGTTAAGTTAGATGAATAAACATCCTTTTCTATCCTAAAGCTCTGACTATCTTTTATGTTTCTTTAAAACCCTGGTTAGAGTAGGTTTAAATTCATGCTTGATCTTAGAACAATCCTAAGCTCGCACTAGTAGGCCCCTTTAACATTACTATTACATCACCTCATACATCAACATAGTTAAGAACCAAATCTAAAGACCTTGGGAGCTAAGACATCCATGTGTTGTCCTTCTTTTAGGAGAAACAATAGCAATTTTTTTTTAAACCTGTTGTGCCATTTGGAACGCCAACACTTCCTTGATCATTTCTTTTACTAACCATTTAATTGAATAATCTTTATTTGATTAGATTCATCATAATTCATCTTTTAATTAAATAAGTCAATTTTATTTGATTAAATCATTATCTTCTATTTTAATTAAATAAATCATTTTGTTTAATTAATCCTATTGTCCCTCTTTTAATTAAATAATTCATTTTCTTTAATTAAGTTCTAAAGTCATCTCCTTAAATTAAATAAATTAATCTTTATTTTATTTAAGTCTAACATCATCCCCTTTTAATTAAATAAATCAAACTTTATTTAATTAAGTCTGATATTCATTTTTCCTCTCATTTTGATTTATTTAAATCCAAAAATGTAAGTCAAATTGTCAAATCAACTAATCTACATCTAAGTTAATCAAATCCTGATTAACTCTAATCCTAATCCATCAAATCCTCTAGATTTTGCAGCTTGCATAAGAAAATCAATTTAATTAATAGTAAATTCTCCCATTTTTATTCAAAAAGGCATCAAGTTGGAATATTCCCTCATTTTGAATTCTCCCTCCCAAAAGGTCTTCTCCTCCAACATGGCATTTATATCTCTTACAAGTCCCTTTTCTTGAGCCAAGTGACATTAACTCCTCTTCCATATCTCCCTCCACAAGCCAATTTTCAAATTTCAAAGATCCACCAAATAGCATTTATGTGCACATTCATCAAAATGTGCTCCACCTCTCTCCATTAACATGTTGACAAGTGGTATTTTGTTATTGGTTGGTATTTTTTCCCACATCCTTCATATCTTTCATTCCTCCATCCTTCATTCCTGTAAATCAGAGGATCTTTTACTAATTTTGGATCCACAACTTTATGCAAAGTCATTATCCATAGGTTTTGAGCAAATTCATCCAAGTTCATCAAGATTTTCATAGTTTTCCATCCACCATGGCTAGGATATTGCAAATTTTATCAAGGAGCACCATTGATCATCATCAAGCTTACAAGGAATCGGGAAAGGGCTATTTTCCACATCAAAATAACACCAATTCCCCCATGGGATTGAGAGTTTGATAACTTGAATAGGATTTCGATTTCTTTATTTAAGTTCTTTACTTTATTTCTTGTTCATTATGCTTCAAATGAATCTTATGGGGAATGATGGTTTTGATTTGTATAATTGGCTAACCTTGTGTTATTTGTTCATGTTTGTGTTGGTTTAGATCACCATTCATAGTTATAATAAATATTAATAAGTAGTATAGTAGCTTCATATTTTATTGGTTTCTCACTATAATGTTGTGTGGTTATAAGAAACCAAAGGGCTAGTCTATTGTAGGAGTTTACTTCATTTCTTGACTTTGTTATGGATAAGGCACTAATCAAAATAATTCACAAATATTTAGGAATAAGTAGAATCAAAGTATATAAAAAATAAAAATCTTACTTTTACTACAATTTTATTGTTTTTATGCTCAAGTCCACACTAACAAAGTAATATAGAGCATATATAGGGTTTTGAAGATGATTTATCCAGTTAGGCTTTCCTTCTATAAAATAATTGTAAAAATTTTGTTTCAAAGACATCATTGTAAGAATTACTATATGATTAATGATGTTATAGGGGAACCCACCTTGGTTCTGTAGAGCATAAAGAGGAAAGGAGAAAATTATAGAACTTATCTCCTATTTTTCGGCCACTAACCTAGGGTTTTCTATCATATAAGATTTAGCTAACATTTTTTTAGTGAATGAAATGACTTGGGATAAATATGCTAAAAAACAAATGACTCTCAACCCAAATTTAGCACTAGCATAAATCTGCTAATAGCTTTGAAAAGACCAATATTGCATTTGTGGCTTTTCTGTGGATTTTGTCAAGGTATAGCTCCCTCACAAGATTTTCAATGAATTTATCTAAGCTAAAGAACATGGGTATTCTTTTGACCATAAAGTAGGAAGGGCAACAAATGTTATTTCATAAATATGAAACCAATGCGAAAGCATAAATCATAGCCATAAATTATCAACACAAAGATTGAAAAGCCTATGATTATCCAATCAAAGAAATAAGATCATACTATAATAAATGAACACCTTACAAATTATCTCACAAAGAAGACATAACTATATTGCACACATATTAATACAAAGATCAACGTACAAAGCATATCATTAAATTCATAACAAAAATATCATGAACTATTATAGTTTGAAATAAATGCCTAATTCCTCCCAAAAACACCACCAAGTGTATATCAGGAGAACAACTATCTTTCTCTCCATTTTCATATATATAGTGAATTCCATTGAACTACATAATTTGGTAATTCCTCAGGCCAACCATGGATAGAGCCTTATTTCCAGTCAAGCATCCATAGCCCCAGAAAGGTTATTTTTGTAATTCCCCCAAACATAGCTCTACTGCCAGTTAGGAGTCCATAGCCCCAGTAGAGATATTTGGATAGCCTAAAGAGTTGAATTTTTTATCTTTTGATATTTCTTTGATATTCCTTTTTTTATATATATTTCAATATAATCCCATTTTCTTCAACTTGTAGGAAACAAATCTCGCTATTAGGTTGGGAATTATAGTGGTAGCGAAGGTTACCTTTTGATTTTTCATTCAATACAAATCCCTTCATCGTTTCACCAATTCCTAGAAACTTATTTAGTTATTCCCTGTAAGTGTGACTTTCTAGCTAAATTTTACCACCCTTATGCCAAATCCCAATTAATTGCAATTTGCTACATGTTAAAAAATATGCATAAGTTAAAATTTAGTAGCAAACAATTCAATCACTAAATTAAATCTAAATTTAGAACTATTGATTATTACCCTTCCATCTTAATTTTATGGCAACCACTAAAACACTCAGCTAGCAATTTTGATTTGATGGCACTACACCACATTAATGCATCAGAGTTATCATCATGACTCTTAATTCCAACTATAATAATCTACATTTAATTTTCACGCCTTAAAACACACATATTATTTCTTTTCAATTCCCAGATGCTGACGTGTGCTACCTTACTAGCTCGATTTTCCTTTCTACATTGCACACATGGACACCTTCATGATTAGTACAGCTCAATAAAATATAATGAAATGACCACCATTAATTTTGAAGTCTTCAATTTGCTTGATTCATGATCTTCATACTAGAAAACTTTGAAGCAAATTGCCACTAATTATCTAAGAATTAATTTTGTTTAACATTCAACTCTAGAGAAACTTGTCTGATTTCCACCTCAACTTGTATTTTTCAAGACTTCTCTCTAGGCAACTATGTACCACAATTCCTTCATGGTCTTCTATAAATTTGACACTTCTCTTTTAAATTCTTCACATTTTCTTTCCTTTCAATTATCATTTATCTTTTCTACTCTATTTGTCCTTGCTTGCTTCTAGGCCATGGACACTCCAATTTTATTGACCTATGTTGATCACCAAAATGGCTTCATGGGTCACATTACTACCCAACGGCTTGGAAAAGTTTTATTTCTATGGACTCCCAACTTTACTACACCAAATTTGTGCCTAGTCCTTGAGGAATTTGTTTTTGAATCCAGAGCATACTACTGGCTAAATTTAGATTTGGCTTCATGGTTCGTCACCTCACTCCTGGATCTTGGGCTTTCGGTTGAAGAGGTTCAGAGGGATGCAAATATGATAGTGCAACCTAATTTCTTAGGGAACTTGGACTATGTCATGTCTGTTGCACACCCATCCATTAGGATTCCCTCTATTGATGTCATGCCTTGATTTCTAGAATGAGGGGAAATAATTATTATCCGGCCATTTTTGACTGACCTCCATACCCTTGACCTTGATGCTCATCAAGAATATGCTTATTTGTGATATTATGATATTATGGATGAAGCATCCTAGATTAACTAAATGACCACCCTGTTGTTGGAGCTTGGCCCCTTCTTTTTTCTTTTTTGCATTTTTACAATGAGAAAATTTTGTATTTCCATTTATATACGAAATATACGCATATATATGAAAAAATTTCTTTTCAAACTTAAGCATTTATTTACTATGCATGATTTTGTTTCTCTTCATTTCACACTGCAATATTTCTAGATTATTTCAATTTACTCTCACGTGTGTGCATTAAATTAAGAATAATTTGTTAACATGAAGAACAAAACAAACCCTACGAAAGTAAACTAACCAAACTAAGAAATTTGTTTTAATATCTATCACTCTCTTCATAGTATTCTTCATATGAATTATAGTTGTTTTATCTTTAAATTAACTTGAATAGGTTTCAAATTTCCTACTGCAATGATGAATTATTTTAATTTTTTTGCATTTAATAAACATAAATTCAAAGACATGCCAATAAATTGGCTCATATGTATGAAAACAACCTCATTTAAGGTCGATTGGACACACCTTTGCTGAGTCCTCCATTCTCTACCTTCTTCGAGCCCTAGTTCATGGTTTTCTTCTTCATTTTGTTCAGTTCCATGAATGATTGTGTTCATTTCTTGATTTTCCTCCTCTCCAAGATTCTTCGAGTCTTTGGCCCTGTCTTCACTTTTAACTTTGCTAGTTGAAGCAATAACATAGTTTACACTATCATCAGAGAGAGAAAGTAAAAACTTGATATTTTGTATTTTGCATGAGATCAAGAAAATTTCCTTTTTTAGCTTGTGAATTTTTGGTTTGGGGCGAAAAAAATGCGTCTTCCACTCTGTTTTCTCACTTTTGTACTTCATCATCATCTTCCATGTGTGAAAGGAATGATGACTCACTACTTCTATTTTCACATTCTTAGTGCAGTATTTTCAATTCTTGATATTCTTGCCTATTTTCCTGTAAAACTTTAGGATTTTCTTCATAACAATTACAGTTAACAAACCATTGTGATTTAGCAATTGAGCTTTTTACATTTTCGATTTCAATAGGGTTATGCACTTTATCAAAATTTGAAATTCTTCTCATTGATGGTTCCTTTATTTTAGTAGTCAAAACCTCTTCCATTAACATAATCACTTTATGTGTGGCCAAAGTTGCCCTAGTTAAAAAAATTCACAATCAAGCTCACTATGGTTAGTTGTATCATGAATTCTACACTTAGTGACCCTACCAAAGGTGAAAAAACTCGAAGGATGCAATCTCCAATTAAAAAATCCCTAGATTTTATCAACTTTCATGTTCTTACTATTGGCTTGCATAGACTATCATCTTACAAGCAACTCTCAAACCCAGAACTAATATTGATTCCAAATAATACCGAATGAAAAGATATGAAGGCCTTCCTTCTAGCATCATTTCTTGTTGATCACAACATTAGTCACACACTAACATTGTAGATAAATCCTCACAGATAGACCACAGGAACCTATCTTTACTTGAAAGACTGAACCACGACAACCTAAATTTTCAGGCTGACTCAACTTAATCCCAAGGCTCGTTTAACTCAAGTCTTGACCATACTAGGTTCACATTAGGGTTCATTGTGACAGTGCTATTAATCACGAGGGGTAAAATATAATTTATGGTTCTAAAAGGAATCATAAGGTTCGATGAAATATATTCTTGGGTCAATCATCAGACAATTTCATGAAATCAACAAATATGCAATAATATTTCATGAATTTCCAAAAAAAATTCTATCACTTAAATAGATTTAGCTTTAAGCATTCAACAATAGAATGGAAATGAAAGATTTGGAATAAAATTTCCATTCATTCATCTATTTTTCAATTTTTTTTTGAAATTTAAACATCTAATCTAAAATAAAGCATCAAAATTACTTGAAAAGTAAAAGATCTCTTGAGTATTATCCACATATGCCCCAAGAATTAACCAAATAAAATAAAACCACTCTATAGTTCACCAAATTTCTTCTCAGCTAGGCATAGAATGTTGCGAGCTTTTAAAGAAGGGTGTTTAATTTGGACACCAAGTAGGTTTTGTATGCACCCTTAAACGGTGCAACATATAGTCTTGTCCAGCAGAAAAAATAACCAGCTACTAAAGATAATAGTTAGTAGCTTTCAAATTAGCTCTGATATTGATCGGCCCTATGTGGATACAAGTTTTTAATCTGGAATGATTCAAAAAATAGGCAAAAAGAATAAAAATTAAAGAAGTTTTGGCTCTTTCGACATCCAAAAATTTTGAACTTAACTTAAAATGAAACATCTTTTGGTCTTTTATAGGAACAAGACACATGGAAGATAAGAAAAATACATGAGAGGAAATTTAAGGGATGAATCATGACAAGGCATGTGGAATATGACAACTGGCAAGAGAATTACTAATGAAGTCAATAGATGTCAACCTTTCTTAACACATTAACATCTTTTGGGTCTTTTATCTTCTTATTATCGCCAAGATAATAAATTTAATCTAGTTAGTATGTAGGAACTTTCCCATATATTCAAAATGATTGCTTTATCATCTAGTTCCTACATCCTAGTTCTGCCTCAAGCTTTCTACTCTTAGGAATGGGTGACACTGAAGGCTGGCACTTTCTTCTGCCACATTTGCAATACCAAGATCCCCTATATTTTGACAAACTCAAGCTCCTCCACATATAACTCCTTGGAATACATCCTCGGATCTGGATATGATTCTATTTGTGATCCAAATTTTTCTAACCATCCATACCAGAATCTTGCATTACAATCTACTTCTCCTACAAGTACAAATTTCACACATTAAATCCCTTTTAAAACATTCTTTAAACTCTCATGAAAACAAAATCATTGTTAATAAATCATCATTTTAAACCATCATAAATATCACACTTTAAAACATCATATTCTCATGTTATTATTGTATTTGAGTTGGGTTACCGGACCTTCAGGCAATATTAAACATTTAAATTTTTGAATTTAACGTTGTTACCCGGTACCCAGTACCGATACCTCAGCTTTTACCAACAAATTTTACCAAAACTTCCATTTTATCAAACCTTGCTCCCAAACCAGAACATTATGCCCAAAACTTTGCATTAACATTTTTACATTTATGGCTTACCAATACCTAATTCCTAGTACTTGGTACTCTTGAATCACAAAGTATTTAAAAAATTTCCTTTGACTTTTACCTTCTAGTGATCTCCTCAATGAGATAGCACCTGCCATAAGCATTAGTTTTCACTTGGGTCCCCAAGCTTTATAGTCTTGGGGTGTGTTGTGAGACCACACAACATGAGGGAGTATTCTTCCTTTCAAATTCCTTAATGAAAGAGATCTTTTAGAAGGATTCCTTGATACTAGAATCATTCGCAAGAAAAATGTTAGTGCCTTTCAAATAGAGCATCCCTTGAGTAAACCCCTTTCTTTTGAAGGGTTCTTGAGTGACCCCTTTGAAAGCTTCTCCTTCAATTTTTGACTATTTGTGTGAATGTTGGTCTCCTTGCATGGATTTTTGCTATCTAACATGTTTTTTCTACAAATTAACATGTTGCTTTGTGGGGCCAAGCACCTGTGAAGCTATTTTTTCATCAAGCTTGGAGGACCGAGTACCTCAAGCTTTCCTTGAAGGATTGAGCACCTATAAGGGCTTATCAGACTCTATGGATCCTTTCACATCTGACCTCTCTTAGGACCAAGAACCTGGGGCACCTCCTCTATAGGACCAAGCACCTACATAGCCTTTTGTTCACCTTCTATAGGTCTGAGGGCCTGTGACACATTTTTTCAACTGTTCTTAGGACCGAGTACCTGTGGAGCTATTGGTTTTATTTTTAGAACCAAACTTGACCTTACCACTTACCTATGAATCTACTAGAATCTAATAATTAGCAAGGGTAGGGATTGGCCAAAAAGCAAGGATTTTGAGGCTCTTAATTCTACTCTTTGGGCTCTGTGAAACCTAGAAGGGTATTCCTAATTGTGTTCATATGACATTCCTCTTTCATTTGATCAAGAATATATCCATATATAGATAATTCTTGCATAAAGACTCAACAAATAGAATGTATCAAAGAATTTGGCCACTTCTTAACAACAATTCACATTAGGAGCGTGAGAATGGTAATTCTTAACATATTTTTGACCCATTTTGTAGAATTTGATTTAATGAATGGTTTACTGCTAAATAGATCCATAAAATGCAACATAATTACCTTGCTTAGACTAGTGCCTCATCCTTGAAATGGAGTCAATTATAACATGTATATAACTTGATAGAAAATTTCACACATGACATTATTCAAAGCTTTGAGAATACTAAATTACAATTCTCCAACATTATATCTCCACCATCACTTCTTACTAGCATCCTAGTATTCAATTTAATATAAACCTACAACTCTATTCATTCATTTGCACCAATTATTTGAGTTAATAAGCAAGAATAAAACCATACATCCATTGAAAACCAATATAGACAAATAAGATAACCTTTGATTATATTATTCATAATCTATAAAACCAGTAAATAGGAGAGAAAATGGTGTCAAAATTTCACTATTTTTTTCTATATATTTAGTATTACTATCAGGATTATATATATTAGCAGACTTAAACCTAAGACTTAACACTAGAATTTTTAGTATCCTTTATAATTCTCCATGCGATCAATCCTAAAACAACCAACCCACCTCTGTAACCGGCCCTGAAATCCCATTTATAAAGATGTGGGAGAGATAAGCATCAGGCCAAATTACAATTACATTTTCATTTGACAGTTAATTTCACTTTCATTTAAAAGATTCCCAGATAGTTATATTTTATCATTGCAAAATGGGGGAAAACAAAAGGAAAAATTCCATGTAGTTTGTTGAAGAAGACAAGCCAACCTTCTGAAATGAATTGCTTGTTGTTGCAATCTAGCACCAAATTTCATTGTCCATGTTGATCAAAGAAGATTCTCCATCAGCACCCAAGGAAAAAACACACATATTAACCAAAAAAGGAATACTTTCCATCAAAGCAATGGTGTCCAACACCTCTCCTTCACACCAGCCAAAAAGATTTCCATGTCAGCAAGAAAGACAAAAAGCCATATACTTGCTAAAGAGGAAAAGTCTGCTATAGTTTCCATGGTGTCATAAAAAAAAAGAACTGGTGTGCTACTCTAATTCGTTAGCATTAGAGTACGCCTACCCACTCCACATTCGTGCTGAAACTAGAGAAGCAACTACTCCTTCCTCATCAAAATCCTCATATCATGGCACCAAAGTAAGAAGGCAATGGCCATACGTTGGGTCAGTATCTCCTTCATCTCCCAAAGGGTTATCAAAAACCTTTATGGGAGATTTATGCCTCCCCATATATTCCTTTTGATACTTATGTTTCTTCTTTGCTTCCCTCATAGGCTTAACCAATTCCTTCATTCTAAACTTGACCAATTCTTCTGAAACAACCCTACTCCTTAGATTATAGGTGCTCCTGACAACACCCTGCACAACCTTCCCATGGGCTTTCTTCTTCCCTTTTGGTTCTTTAGGAACTCTTGGTATCTCAATTTCAATTTCAGAGCATCATCTTCGGATTCAAGAAGACTAAGACTTCTAGACCATTTGACTAGTTGAGTTGACCCGCTAGACTTACTCATTTTGCAAAAAACAAGACAAAGACTAGCAATCCCCACTTTGCAAAAAAAAATCACCAGCCTATACCCCCAAATTGAATTTATAGAAAATATCCCTCAAACCCACACAATATTCCACCAACCCAAATGACAATTGTAGACAATTAAAATTACTACTACCCTAGGAAATTGAAAATAGCAAGCCAATTAATTCATAATTGGAACATGGCACTTATAAAAACCAACTTACCTAAGACAATGACTTCAAAACCTCTACAATTAAAAATCTAGACTTACATGCTTTTCCTCTAGCTCTAGACCAATCTCTTAATTCTTGATTACTGTAACTAGTGAGATAAAACAACATATGATCCACATTAAGTAGAAAAAATAGGAGCATATAGCCATTAATGATCATAGAGAGCTTTCTACGAGTGAGCTGACAACTAGCCGCTTAGCTTTGAATCTAGACCATCGATCCCTTTGGATTTAAAACACAATCAATGGCATTCCTCAGGAATTTCTCCTAGCTTTTACAACTTGTGCCTCAAAAATGGTGATATAAACTCAAAAAACTACCACATCTTCACCAAACTCCATTAATCATCTCTAGGCTAATAGCCATCATGTGTCACCACTCTAATTTGTGCTCTTTGATTTAAATCAGCAAGGTACAAAGAGTCGATGATGAGGAGAATATTCCTTTAACATTTCATCACTCATCACACATCTTCCTTCTCTCTTTGTAGTTCTATCAATGATGAGAGCATTTGGCATGATGAAATTCTAGCTGTGGGATCAAAACCCACCCTTTCAACAATACTCGTATCCCATCACTTATCACTACTTCATGTTTCAAATTTTAGATTACATCAGGGATAGGAGAGGAAAAGTGATGGAGCATGATCAAGCCATGTGCATCTTTTTGAAAATCAAAGGCACGAAAGGTATCACCCATGTCTAAGCCTCAAAGTGGCAAAGGCACATTTGAACTGGAGACCACATCACTCATCGCCCATTTGAAACTCAAAGTTTACAACAAATCCATGATGAGCGATGGAAGAAAATACAAAGAGCACCAAGGGCCATCACGCATCACTAATTCATGTCATAAAACTTATAAGTGATTGGTGATAAAGGAGATGCCAGTGATAATGAAAGTAACACATGTATCACGTATCACTAATGCAAAACTTAAGACCCATAACCTATCCGTGATGAGAAAAACAAGAGAAACACCATTCATCACTCATCACTAATGTAAATTATGCATTCACAATGCTATTTGTGATGAGCGATGAACAAAGGAAATAAGCGGGACTTAAGTCAAATAATTTTGCACATGCTCATAAGTTGTATTGAGAAAGGGGACCACCTAGAACAACGTAAGAAAAGGTCTCATAAGACTTAAAACCATTTACAACAAAGGATGTAAAGGCCAAACAAGGCTGATAAATCAACTTTATCAAATGAAAAATATTGCTTAGATAAGCACAAGGGGATGGTAATTTCATGGATCTCGATGACTCAAGTAGTTTTAACATGACCAGGAATAGGCGATAAGGGTTCAACAACAAATTATAATCCTGGCAAGGGAAAAGACTAGAGGATTTCTAGGAAGGGCTTTGAAAAAAGAAATCCCAAGGCATTGATAGTTAACAAAACCCCAAGTCCAGACATTTGAAACTAGCTAAATTTTATAGAATTTAGAAAAGGAACCAAAATTTCTAGGGGTTCCATGAAGAGCCATCTCCTCTTCCTATGTATTCAAGCATGTCAAATTTGTGTCTTCTTCCTTGATGGTTCATGTATACATTCCTTAGTTTTCACTCTACTTTATCATGCATTCATTGACACTTATGCTTGCTAAAGTGGTGGAAAAATGTAATGGCATGAATTTGCAGCCCTTGCAAATTCCACATTTACATACTTCCTATCTTAGAGAATTAAACACGATAATTCATTTCCATTTGCTTCATTTGCTTCCCATCCACTTGGTAGCTATTCTCATGTTAGTGGGGATATTTTGTCTAGGCATTACACTCCTCCATTGGATGTGAATTGTAACATATATTTCCCTTTGTACTGAATTTTAATGGCTCTTTTCTCTCCAATTTCACTCTTAAAATGATTATCTCTTCCATTCTTTACTTCTTTTCTCTTGATCTCATTCTTTGCAACTATCTACACACTTTTCTTACAACATTCTCAAGCTCTACCACCTCCATTGAAGCTACAAGTTGGTATTTCATTGGTTTACTCTCTTCATTGTTGTAGCAACTTCAATATTTGATAGCTTACAAGCTCATTCCTTCTCCCATTTTCCTTGAGTGCACATGGTTGAAGGTGATATCACTATATTTTCCCTTTCTCTTGCATTATCTTTTAATATTGAATCATATTGTTGTTCAATGTATTTCTTGATATTGCTATTTCAATATCTTTCTTTATCATGTTTCCCCTATCATTGTCATAGACACTAAAAATTGACCACTTTTATTTGGTCAATTTACCCCTAATCTAACCAATTTTATATCCTCTATATTAATTAAATAATACCCTATATATTCATTATCCCTTTATCCTAATTTATTTCTTCTATCATCTTTAAATTCTATCCTAAAGTAAATAATTACCTTTAATTATTTACTCCCATCACTTATCCCTTTCCTCCAAAATTTAAATAAATAATCTATTTATTTAATTCCTCTCATGTCACATCCTCCATAATCCACTCCTAATCTTAATCCCCCTTTTTTAATCCTTGATTAAGGATGTGTACATTCCTAATCATTGATTAGGGAGGTGTCACATCCCCTATAAAATGCAAGTGGGATCCTAATCTCTCTTAGCCACCTAATCCTCCTTTAATCATCCATTAATTAGCCTATTCTAACCCATGGTCAACTCCCAATGGAAGTTTTAATTCCATTATAATATTCCCACATCCCCAAATGGAATTTTAAATTCCATTTTATTTTCCCAAGGTACTTGGAGGAATTTTTATTTCCTCTCCCATCCCCCAAGGAATTTAAAATTCATTTTCCTTCTCCCCATGAAGATTTAAGGGAATTTTTAATTCCTCTTCCCTTTCTCCAAGGAATATTAAATTCCTTTTTATTATCCCCATTTCCTTAAGGAATTTTTAATTCCTTTTATCCTTCCTATGCACATTAAAAAGGAATTTTTAATGGCTTTAGTCAAATCTTGATCTCAACCCTTGATCTCTTGTCCTCTTTCAAGCTCCACCGTTTGTTTCCTTCATCCCTTGCTAAATGAGTAACACTTAGCCATTTTTGCATTTTCAACCCATTATTCTAACTACATTCTACAACACTTCAACAATCTAAAATATCTCAAGCTCACACCACCATCTTGCATCCATATCCAAAATCCATCTTCTTTGCATCCAAATCAAGTGAAAGTGCAAGTCATTATGCTACCAAAATTGACATAGAGCACATATCTGATTAGATCAAAAGGGAAAACAAACTCATAAAGCTCAAACAAGGTAATATTCTGGTATTTTCTTTACATGTTTGAGTTTCAAATTTAAGCCTAATCTTGAGTGTTTTTCTTGTTTCTATTATTTTGCTTGATTTTCTTGTATTTTAAGTAGATTAAAAATACTACACATAGTTACTACATTGGTTGTCTGTGGAGGTGGAAACACCAAAGCAGGGGACTAACTATAGCAATCTTCTATACACAACCCCAATATTTTCTCATTCTTGTGTGTGTAGGTTGCTTGTTGAGTGAGACCTTGAAGATATCAACTTGTGGGTAGGAAGGTGTGCTTTTCTAACCCTCTTTCATTAATTCATAGATTAGATCAAGTTAAAGTATTCTTCTCATTATTCTATTTTTAAGTTTCTTTCTATTTTTATTATTGCATTAAACCATAATTGTTAGGTTGTTAGTAGGATTTCCTTGTTTTTCAACTATACTTTACACTTTTTGTCTGTATAGATGCCAACACACCATTGAGACACCAATGCGTTGCACTGTCATCCATGTCTTGCATTTTAGTCCTTTGGTAGTGATCCACCTAAGTTGCAGTCCAAACTCTAGAAACTTACTCACCTGACTTCCTAAAACTCTTAGGTTGGTAGAAGGAAAGAGGTAGATTAGTTTTCCTTCTCTCTCATCCCTTTAAACATCAAACCCATCTTAAAAATCCATCTAGCTTGAGGTATATTAGGGCAGCCTATTGTTCTAGAACCTCTCATGCCCAGGGTTTCTAAGCAGTCAGTCCCCCTCCTATACACTTTAACATAATAACTCTTCTTGACATATTTACCATTACGATATTTATGTTTGTTATTTGAAATTTTGATTTGACATTTAGAATCATAATAAGCTATCTTTTCACAATTAAAACATTTTAAGGGTAGCTTACCTCTATATTTTCTAGTGCCCTTTTTCAATCTCCCTAAAAAAATTCTTTGACCTCATCAAGATCATCCAAATTAGATTCATCGTTCTCTTTCTTGTTGACTTTAAAAGTATCTTATTTCCTTGGAGCATCTTTGTCAAACTCTCTTAATTCAAAATTAGTTAAAGCACCAAACATTTGACTTTTAGTATATTGATCCAAATTCTAAGCTTCCTCAATAGAAAAAATGTTAAAACTATAAGATTTAGGAAGAGTTCTCAAAACCTTTTTCACAACTTCAATTTCCTCCATTTTCTCACCAAGACCATTGATGGCATTGATATTTTCATCCACTTTGAGCATGTAGCCAATAATATATTCACCTTCGTAAATTCTTAGGGTTTCAATTTTGGATTTGAAATTATGCATCTTTTCTTGCTTGATCTTATCATCTCCTTCATAAATTATTTGTAATTTTTCTAGATCTCTTTAGTATTTTTGAGGCTTATGACCTTCACAAGTTCTTTATTAGAAAGTCTAATCAAGATAATATTCCTTTCTTTACCATTATTCTCATAATACTTGATCCCATCATCACTTACCAAAGGAGTAGTAGGAATAATGTATCCATTTTTAACTAACTTCCAAAAACCAAACCCTAATGAGATAAGAAAGGCTTCCATCATGGTTTTCAATAAAGCATAGTTTGATTCATCAAACATAGGCACTTTGTTTTATTCCTATACTGCATTACTAAAATTGGTTTGAATCAATTGTAAATTCAAACATTCAAACCCTTATTAACCTTCAAACCATTATTATGCATCAACATGAATGCAAACTAATGAAACATAAACACATTCACAACCATACACCATAAAACACAATATTTATGTGGAAAACCCTAATCAAGGAAAACCATGGTGAGGATTAACTCACATATATATGAATAACAACACTAATTACAAAAAATATCACTATTGGAAGTGTTGGATGTTGTGGTTGTGTTGCTAATATGTGGTTGTCATTGATTTCAACACTATTAGCATTGATGTATTGAAGGCTATATATGTCGAAGATATTGAGGAAATTGTTAAAGAAAGATTTGCAGGTTGATAGTGGAATAATGAAGGTCATGAAGGTGTATCTATCTATAGGTTTAAGATCAATCATTGTGGACTAAAGGGTTTATTGCTGAGTGTATCTAGTTTATCCACCAGAAGTTTCAGAGGTCCACGTGAAGATTTAATTGTGTTGTGAACAATTGTGTTCTGATAGTTTTTTTGGTGCTTCAGTTAGTGTTCCTAATGGAAGTTGATGTGATTCTAGTAATTTTAGTTTTTTTGGATGCTTCTCTAATGATTTGTGATACTTGTGGATGATTCTAGATCATTCTCTATCTTTTTTGCACATCTACATTGATCAGTGTGCTCGTGGTCGATGATTTTTCTCTTGTGTGTTCGGGTTTTTATGTTCTTGCCCGACATGGTGGATATAACATATTGTGGATCCTTGGAGATTAAAATTTGAATGTTTTGCACACTTGAGGATGTTGTTTTGGGCCATAAAATAATATTGACTGATGGTGTTTTGCATTGAAAATTTACTTGTAAATTTTGGCCGACATTGTGTATATGTTTTATATTTTATACTTTATTTTGGGTGAGGAAGTTGTTGATGTAATTCCATGTTGGAATATATAAGAGTAGTTGTTTGTGCGAAGTTTTAAAAAAGTGAACAAGTGGTAGAGAAGAGCAAGTGTACGAATAGTGATCAAATCATTTGATTGCAGAGCAGAGTGTGAAGAAGTTTGAGGGAAGTGTGAAGGAGTGTTTATGTGCTTAACTGAAACTGTAATTAGGCTTTTGTAGAAACTATTTTCTCAGTTCATACCCTGCAGATCTAATCTGAATTGTTGTAAGATAGTGTGTCTTATTTGGGAAATGATCCCTCTTGTATTTGACCAGTGAGCTCTAGGAAGTGTGTCTAGATGCATGTGCATTCTCATTATTCTTCTTTATACTTTTAACAGGGTATAATATTGTGGACTAACATCCACCATGGCCCCTAACAGGGTTTCCACATAAAAAATCTTGGTCTTCTCTATGTTTTTGATGTGTTGATTGTTTGTGCTTTGTTTTTCATTAATCCCGGTCGAGATCAAGTAAAGTTTGAAAAGTTTAAATATTCTGCAACAACTGATTCACCCCCCCTCTCAGTTGTTTGTCCTTGTTTTTCCAACAATTGATATCAGAGAAGGTTCCTCTGAAGAAGTTTAAAAGCTTGAGGTGATCTAAGATGGCATCATACAAGAAGGATAGTCTTAGATTCGATGGAACAAACTACTCTCTATGGAAAGCCAAAATGGTGTGTCATTTGAGGTGTATTGGTGAACCCTTCTAGAAGATTACAAAGAATAGATATTTTATTCCTTAGAATGGTCCTTCCACTCCTAATGAGGATAAAGAGGCTAAGATTAACATTAGGGCTATTGAATCTTTGTTGAGTCTTTCGACAAATTTAGAAATGACAAAATGTGATGGATTGGCAGATATCTCATGAGATTTAGGAAGAAATTTGGAGACTTTAATGAAGGAGGGAGGCAATGAGGTTAATTAAGCTAAAAGTTTGAAAGGAAAGTATAGAACAGAGATGGGTGAAGATAAAGGGAATTTTCCTCTTGTAAAGGAGGTGATAGAACTTGTGATGAGTATTAGATGTGTCGGTGGTACCCTGGATGAACAAGAAATTGTAGCTAAAGTGTTTAGATCATTGCCTCCCTCTTACAAACCAAAGGCTCATGCTATTGAAGAGCTCAAAACAATAACAAATATGAAAAGATATATGCTAATTTGTAAACTTGTTGCCTTTGAGTTGAGTGGGTGGTGATTCTACAAAGGCGAATCACACATTTGAAACCTCTATATCTAGAAAACAATCAAGATATGATCAAAGAGAAAGTTGGAAAGACATTCAAGTATGAGGAAGAGATGAAACAACTTGAAGATGAAGAAAGAGAGGTAGAAGAGCTTCGAGAAGCATTGATTTGTGAAGAAAGAAATGAGGGACAACATAAGGTATAAAGAGAGGATTTCCTATTAAATGTTTCTCTTGCAATAAAATAGGTGAATTTTTTTCCTCAAAGGTGTCCCTAAAAAGAGTTCCTAGGTCTAAAGCCTAATAAACCCTATGAATTTCCAAAGAAATGTAGTTTGCTAAGAAGGTGTGATTGATGAAGAATCTGATAAAAGAAAATGGAAATGAAGATGAATGGGTTTTTATTGATATTAAGGAAAATGGTCAGGTGGCTACTAAATCTACTAAATTTGAGAAATCTCTTGCAGCCTAAGTTGAAGAAAAGGATGAGTGGGTTATTGATAGTAGATGCTCACATCATATGATTGGTGACAAAAAAATTTGGAAGTCTAGAGAAATATGACGGTGGGGTTGTAAGATTTGGAGATAACAATGTTGGTGTGATTCATGGCATAGGATCTATTTGTCTTGGTGGTAAACATAACACTGATGATGTCCTTTATGTTAAAGGCTTGAAGCATAACTTGTTGAGTGTTGGAAAAATGGTGGACAAGGGTTACAATCTTCAGTTCAAAGATGGAAGATGCAAGATACTTGGAATTTCTGGAAATGTAATTTCTTTAGGTACAAAGACAAGAGGTAATATTTTTCCCCTGAGTACTGCTAATGAAATTTGTTTAATTGCTCAAGCAGATGATAGATGGTTATGGAATAGGAGGCTATGTCATGTGAACTTTGATAACATTGTCAAGATAAGCTCCACTCAAGTAGTAAGAGATCTACCTAAGCTAATGAAGCCTACTAATACAATATGCAAGGAATGTCAGATGGGAAAATAGACTAGAATTTCTTTTTCAGGGTAAACAACATCATTCAAATGGAGAACTGGAATTGACGCATACTGATCTATGTGGTCCCTCTAGAATCAAAAGTCTACAAGGATAAAGGTACTTTATGTTGCTTATTGATGATTACTCTAGCATGATATGGGTTGCTTTCTTAAGAGAAAAATGTGAAGCATTAGAGAAGTTCAAAAGTTTCAAAGCTATGATAGAGAATGAGATAGGTCTAAAGATAAAATTTCTAAGGTCAAACAGAGGTGGTGAGTTCACTTCCCGAGAATTGAATTCTTTCTATGAAGAGCATGGAATCAAAAGTCGGTTATCTACTCCCCAAATCCCTCAACAGAATGGAGTTCTAGAAAGAAAGAACAAAACAATTTTGGATGCTGCTATAACAATGATGTTGGAAGGAAATGTACCTCACATCTATTGGAGAGAAGTTGTAAACACTATTGTGTACACTCTAAACTAGGTAAATGTCAATGGTATTTCTGGTAAGACTCCTTTTGAGCTATGGTTTGGCCATAAGCCTACTATTAAATATTTCAAGATCTTTGGAAGCAAGTGTTATATTAAGAGATATGAGGACATATGCAAGTTTGATGCAAGGATCGATGAAGGAATCTTTCTAGGTTACTCTACTAAAAGCAAGGCTTATTCGTGCTATAATGAAAGATTGAGAAAAATGGTTGAAAGTGAAAATGAAAGAGTTGATGATGACTCAACTAGATCATCCATATACTATGGATATGAATCAGATGACTAGAAAGATAGTACAAACAAAGGGAAGAATGTTCAAACACGAAATCAACTTCAAATTGTTCCAGTAAATCAAGAAAGTCAAGAAGGAGAGACAAGTGGAAGTGTAAGAAAGAACAGGGAAGAACCAGAAGTGTGAGAGAATCCTAAAATTTTGAGCTATGTAAAGCTAAATCATTCTAAAGATAAAATTATAGGAGATCAGAATAAAGGTGTGCAGACTAGAAGAAGGATTGCAGAAGAGTATTGTCTGATTTCCAAGACTAAACCTAACAATATAAAATGAATCTTTGTAATGATGAAACACCTGATGTATGTTATAAAGGAAGAACTATGCAAATTGAAGAATGTATACATATTCTTGTTCTGTGACCCAAAGATAAAAATGTGATTATAAATTAAATGGGTCTTTTGAATAAGTTGAAATAAACAAGGTGAAGTGAACTGAATAAAGAAAGACTGGTATGTAAAGGGTATTCACAAAATGGAAGGTATTGGATTTTAAAGAAACATTTTCCTATTGCCAAAAATTGAAGCTAAGTAAGATTATTTCTTGCTTTATGCTGCATATAAGAACTATAAAGTTCATCAAATGGATGTCAAGTCAGCCTTTTGAATGGTGAAAGTTAGAAGAAGACGTATATGTTGAACAACTAGATGGATTTCAATTGAATGATAAGGAAGACATAGTTTGTTGATTCAAGAAAGCTCTATATGGAATCAAGGAAGCTTCCAGAGCCGAGTAAGCTAGATTGGATAAATACTTACTAAAGCTGATTCAATAATGGTACCGGCTGACAACAACTTGTATTTTAAGTTGGATCATGATAAAGAGTTGATTATTGAAGTCTTTGTTGATGACATTATTTTGGAGGAGATGATTTATGTATGAAGTTTGCTGATGAAATAGAAAGTGAATTTGAAATGAGTATGATTGGAGAGATGAAGTTCTTTCTAGGATTGCAAGTCACTCAATTAGAAAATGGGATTTTCATATCTCAGTCCAAATATGTGAGAGTTGTTGAAGAAGTTTGGCATGGAAGACTCATATCCTGTTGGTACACCCATGGTAACTAGATGCAAGTTAACACGTATCGATAATTCTCTAAGGAAAAATAAAAACAAGATATAGTCACGATTGGTGATTTCTATTTAACTCCTCAGACTAGACTACATCATGAATGTTGTATGGTTGTTAGATATCGCTTCAATCCAAAAGAATCGATGTGACCTTGTAAAGAGGTAATTTTAGGTATCCTGAAGCAAATAATTGATTTGGGCTGGTATCCAAATAAGGATGATCTTACCTGAGTCTTATAATTACGCGGATTAAGTGTGAGGATGTAGATGACAAAGAAAGTTAATTAGTGGTGGTTCCTTCTTCCTAGGGAAGAAGCCGGTGTCTTGGTTGAGTAAAAAATAATTCCATTTTATTCACCGTTGAGGAGTATATTGCTACCGCAAATAATTGTACTCAAGTGATGTGGGATGAAATAGATGTTGAAAGATATCAGAGTAGTATATGATGAGCCTTATTTCCATAATCGTGACAACTCAAATGCAATAAACATATTGAAGAATCTGATGCTACACTCTAAGACCAAGCATATATCAATCAAGTTTCACTTCATGAGGGAGAAAGTGAGTGAGAAAGAAGTTAGATTGGAGTATGTGCCTACCAAAAAATAGATTGCAAAAATTTTCACCAAGCCACTGCCAAAGGATACTTTTGAGTATCTCAGAGGGATGATAGGGGTGATTACCCCTCCTGATAAGAACTAGAGATGCATTTACTTGCATCAATCAGTGTGCTTCATAGATATATTCTAATCTGGGTTGATGTTTCTATGGCTACTACTTAGGGGAGTAGTCAGATGTGTAGATATGTGGTTCAGATCTTCTATGTGGAAAAATAATACTTATATTTTCAATTGATATCAAAGGGGGAGAAGAGTCATATGAAAAAATGGTGATTATCTGGAGAGAAGAGCCTTCTGGAGAAGATGATTATGAGTCAGAATCTAGGGGGATTAAGTGCTAATTGAGAGTTGCGTTGATGGTGTTTTTTCATCATGTGTTGCCATCAATGCCAAAGGGGGGGATTGTTGGATGTTGTGGTTGTGTTACTGATATGTGGTTGTCATTGATGTCAACACTATTAGCATTGATGTATTGAAGGTTGTATATGTCAAGGATATTGAGAAAATTGTTAAAGAAAGAGTCACAAGTTGACAATGGAACAGTGAAGGTCATGAAGGTGTCTTGCTTTTTATATTGAAGATCAGTTGCTATGGAATAAAGGGTTTATTGTTGAGTGTATCTAGTTTATCCACTAGAAGATTTAATCATGTTGTGAATAGTTGTGTTCTGATAGTTCTTTTGTGGCTTTAGTTAGTGTTCTTGATTGAATTTAATGTGATTCTAATAATTTTAGTTGTTGTGGATTCTTCTCTGATGATTTGTGATGCTTGTGGATGCTTCTAGATCATTCTCTATCTTTGTTGCACATCTGCGTTGATCGGTGTGCTCATGGTCAGTGATTTTTCTCTTGTGTTTTGGGGATTTGATGTTCTTGGCCGACATGGTGGTTGTAACATATTGTGGATCCTTAGGGATTGAAATTTGAATGTTTGGAACGCTCAAGGATGTTGTTTTGGACCATAACATAATATTGGCCTTCAGTATTTTGCATTGAAAATTTACTTATATAAATTTGGTCTGACATTGTGTATATGTTTTATATTTTATACTTTATTTTGGCCCACAAATTTGTTGATGTAATTCCATGTTGTAGATATATACGAGTAGTTGTTTGTGTGAATTTTTAAAAAATTGAACAAGTATCAGAGAAGAGCAAGTGTGTGAATAGTGATCAAATCATTCGATTGGAGAGAAGAGTGTGAAGAAGTTTAAGCAAGTGTGAAAGAGTGTTTCTATGCTTAACTAGAACTATAATCAGGCTTTTGTAGAAGCTATTTTCTTAGTTCACACCCTACAGATCTAATCCAAATTGCTATAAGATAGTGTGCCTTCTTTGGGTAGTGAGCCCTCTTATATTTGAGTAGTGAGCTATAGGTAGTGTGCCTAAATGCATGTGCATTCCCATTATCCTTCTTTATACTTTTAACAGGGTATAATATTGTGGACTAACATCCATCATGGTTTTTCCCCTAATAGGGTTTCCACGTAAAAAATCTTGGTGTTCTCTATGTTTCTGATGTGTTGATTGTTTGTGGTTCATTGTTCATTAATCAGATCTGAGATCAAGTTAAGTTAAGTTTGAAAAGTTGAAATATTCTGTGACAATTGATTCACCCCCCATCTTAGTTGTCTATCCTTTATTTTCCAATAGGAAGGACTCATTTCCCAAAAGAAAAAAATGGCCCACTACCAAGGGTTCACTACGTCAAAGTAATAGGAAGATCCACCACAACAAATCTCCACCATTCACAACCTTCGGCTCACTACCTCCAACAAATTTAGGTACACTAAAAATGCAAACACCTTTTGTTCATTTCTTTTGGTAGCCTTAATAATTTAAGATCACACTTAGATAACAACACATGATTAAATTTGCATCATCCTTCACATCACTACACATCACCCACATCTCCAACAATTAACCTTGATTATATATCTTTCATGACCTCAAACAAATTCTCTAGGTTGACCTCAATGAAATGCATGCACCTCAAATGTGCAACCACCAAATAGGTCAGCGCGAAACACTTCAACGGTGGAAAGAAGTGAAGGTGAACCAAACCAAGGGTTAACCAAGACCCAAATCTACATCGACACACTACACCATACTTCCACAAACAACAAACCATCTCCATAATCAATGCTAGCATGCCAAGTTGGCCAAACCTATAGTAAAACTATCAAATAATCAATTCACTCTTCACCTAGTTTGTAAACATCTTACAAAAAATGTAGCAACATCACACAAAATCTTGGAATATTTTAACATCATCATAATATTTAGTAACACTTTTTCAACCACCTGAAATTAAGTTCATACTATCATCCTATGCAACCAACCACACTACCACAGACATACAACTCACTAACCAACCTTGTGGAACAATTAAGCATCAAAAACTCTAGGGGAAGGTAGATGCAAGAAATATAATCACATTCCCAAATCCGTAAGACAAGAGACCTCAATGTAGAGAAATACAAAAAAATTATATTTCTCTTAGACAACCTTCTTCATGGGCAATACACTATCACACACATATTCCACTATCGCATGATCTGAAACCTAAAACTCTGGATACAACACCTCTCAATACCTCTAATCATCTCATCCCAAATGCACAAGCATATCTCCAATGATGAATAAATGTGGAGCACAATGCAAAACAAAAATTTGTCACCTTGTACACTCTCTATTCAAATTTTATCAAAAGCACTTGGAAACAAAGTGAACTAGCTACATCTACTCAAAACCACAACTCCTCAATATAACCACACTAGAGGTTGACATTAATGACAATACTAATGAAAACATAGTGCAACAATCTCCAACACTTGTACCTTTTCAAGGTATAATCCTTTGCCACATAAAATTTTCTTATTTTCAACATGATGAGCTTTGAGTCTCTTAGGACATTGATGTATTTTACACCACGTTTGTATGCAATATTCTTGAGAGAAGTATCAATTCCTCATACTCTATACTATTATTTATGTATTCAAATGTCAATTTGAAAAAATACCTAATTTTTTTACCATTAGATGAACCAAGAATACATAAAGTTTCAAATCCTTACCTTGAGCATGCACCATCAAATAATTGTTCCAAAAATTAATAATATCTTTATTTTATCTAGATACATTGGGTGGCTATGAAACCTCACTAATTTCTTCATAATAATAATCAATAAAGCAACCTAGTTTTTTGGCTATGTATTGCACACTATGAAGTAATTTGAATCTATTTTTCAACAATAATTTGCATTATCTTTTATCTATGCAATTTGAAAACCTCATTATCTAATGTAATCATGGAATATAAAAGGTTCATTTCTAGGACTCACTAGAAGAACAAGGACTCAAGAAGAGGGAGGTTTTCACTCTCCAACAAGGACAAGTGCACGTGTGAGTGTTTTGGTGGTTGGCTTCACTCATGGGCCATGGAAGAGGCTTGGCCCTCCTCCACATTTTTTCATCATTTCTCCTGGCATATGGTGAACTCACCTTGTGTCTAGTGGTATTTTCTCTTAAATTCCATTTGTTGTGGGTGTGACAGGAGCATCTTGTCGGTCGATCTGATTGAGAGAGGCCACATGTGTGGATTTTTGGTGTTAATATGAAATAATGGATGGGGATACAAATCCCTTGAATGGTTCCATTAATGAATCTACAAAAGAAAATGTAAATAACACACCTCCAAAGTCATTTTGAGACATTGTCACAGGAGAACAATGTTGGATTTTGTAGGGCACCAAGTTTGTGCTTGAGGGAGTCAGTGAAGTATAGGAAGATGGAGTAGAGGAACAAGGTAAGCACCCCTCATCTCCTCCGTTGAAAGCTTTGTTAATTCCTAATGAACCCTTAGATGAGGAAATTTTTGAAGAGGATGGTAGGCTATTGAAAACTACTCTATTCTTCGTTGTCATCGATCCCAATAGTGTTTCGACAAGGAAATTTATGGAGGAATGGTTTCATAATATTTAGGAAAAGAAATTAGGGTTTCAATTCTACTACTGTCATATGGTGCAAAATGGATTGTATGTCATTTTCATTAATAATCATAATTCTCAGGACCTGAGGTAATAAAAAAACAATTTTTGAATGTTGGGATGGTTGTTTTATGTGCCTTGGCATGGATTCCTAAGGCACTCAAAGAGGAAGTCCTGGCCCTCTCCATCCCTAGATGGCTGGTTATCAAGCATGTTCGCCCTATCTTTGCAAGTTCATTCCACTCTTGTTGGAACCATATGGAAATGTGTTAAAATTTGATGATAGTAAAACCCCTCTCCCGTACTCTGATGCATGGGCCTTGGTATCCTTATCTCTAGGAGTAGATCTTCTGGAGTTCTTGGAAATTAAATTGAAAACTCGCATCATCCTTTGTGAATTAGAAATCTTGGGAGGAATGAATACTTGCTACTTGTGTAGGTGCAAAGGCCACATTAGAAGAAACTACCCATTATTAGGGAATAAAACCAACAATAAATCTACCTTTGGTGGAGGAAAAAAATTTAAAAAAAACCCTCGACAATGGATGGGCAGGTAGATGGACATGAAAATAAGATGGAGGGAACTGTGGAA